>JBBPCV010260876.1:0-12622 GCA_037974505.1 Plocamopherus tilesii
CTATCGTAGGCATAGATCTACCATATGTTTGCTTAGCGTAGGCGATATATTTAATTACCAAACACTAATGGATAGTCTGTGATAGATCAGGGGTGTGTTCGGATCCTACTATTAGAAGGAGTAGGCCTAGTATTACTACTGCCGCCTAGTGGGCTTTTCACGCGACCGGTACCGAGCGGCTATATTAATATTATGTCAGGATGATGTAGGCTATTTTTAGTCACGGGTTCATAGGCTTTTCAGACTACTAAGACAGGGAGAAACGTGCTTCCATTGATTCAGAAACAGGCGGAAAGTTCGAGGAATCAGTGAAAAGGTTCGACTAATGCGTGAAAAAAATGTAAGGAAAGTAGGCCTATAGGAAAATATTTGGGACAATGCAGCTTGTTCGAGGGATCCGTGAATTCGACAAATACGTGCTGCACTGTATTCCTAGTTTTTGTAATCAGTAATCTTTCCCTCGATCAGCAACCTTGAGTCTTTATTGATTCTTGTGCTTTTCATTTGTAAATGAGCTTGAGACATTGGAAGTTGAGTGTTAGATCGAAAGTCGAGTGCCAAGATCCACAGGCATAAACTTTTATTAAACAGTAAAAGTAATTACAACAGTCATGCTAGGTGAGATTTTGTATTTGTTATAATACAGTCTAATATCAGTCTACTCCTGATAAAACTTACAAACTCCAAGGGACCAATGAATTTGGTTCGTGTTATCAAGAATTTGTGTTAAAGGGATTGAGGAAAATTAAGAAAGATTTGAACTTAGGAGTTCGGAGCAATACTTTAACATACACTGTATTTATTATCTTAGCGGATGAAGATCTAGTTGATAGAAATCAAAGTGCGTTAGTGGAATGAATGATGCTGCTATGGTTATGGTGCAAGCAAAGCAACTCGACACGAGCTCAGCCCACTGCGGTCAGCCAAAAAGAAAAGAGAAGCGGGTGGGGGGTAAAAATAGGGGGATTGCTAGCAAATTTTGGCAAATGTTGTCTGTTGTTTTCCATGATTAGGCTCCATAAAGAACTGCCAGGATGTTAGTCTTAAAGTAGGTACCACAAACTCACGCTTTGCGCTGGTTGAAAAGCTGTCGTGAGCCCGGTTATGTGTGGTGCGTGAGTCTTTTTCGACAAATCGTTGTTATAAAGTTACTGAGTTCAGAAAAATAAAATTGATATCCACAAATACTTTGAATTTTTTATTGTGCTCTTTTATATTGTGTTCATTTCATTTTTCTACTTTGTGTTGTTATTCGGCAATTATTAAAATAAGAAAGCTTGGTTTCTGTCTCTATCGTTCCGATTAGCGGCCCGAGAGGGGTGTGTCAGATCTACCCGGTCGTAAACAAAGCGGGATATCTCTGGCTGCACGTGTCATAGTGAAAAACGGTTTTGATCAATGAAAAGAGTGGAAACAAAGCTTTACACACATGTAACACACACCAAGTGTTGTGAAGTTGTTGAAATGATGGTGTGAAGAAGAAATCGCAGATTTTCCTCGTGACAGAGAACACAACTCAGTGCTTGTGTGTACACCAATAGAAAGATCAACTTCTAAGCTAATCAGATATGATGGTGGTTACCGTATATGAATCAATTACGAATTACGAAAGTTCGAGCGATTTAATTAGAAAGATGATACCCATCGACTAGTTTCTCTGCCGATCTATCATCTCCTAAGCCAGGGCCGCCATTCCATCTAGTGCACTCGACACATCATTGCCGGCTGATTGCGACCTGCTGCCCAACTCAATGGATTGTGAAAATAACCCACAGGAAAAGGATATTGACCCAATTTCAGTACTGAGTAAGTATTTTTGTTAATAAAATCAAATGAAGTTTTATCATTAAGATTAATTATATCGAATTTTGTGTTCGTTTTCTTTTTTTTAGCGGTGGAAGTAAGCTAAACGAGGGAACAGCCAAAATCAGCTGTGCTCGATTCGCTACTTTACATTGTTCTTGATCGTTTATTAGCCGTTGATTCATCAAATCAACTCTTTAATTGGAGTCATATGTTATTTTGAAAGTGAAAAATTATAATATTTTGTACTTGATTGCCTTGTTTACTTTATAACCCTTCCAACTGAGTACAGCAAGTCAGCCATCGACTTTGTAGGTCACTTTCGTTTTTGTTGACAACGGATTGTTTTGCTTAGATACAGATAGATTAGATCTATAGTAGAAGAGGGTGTTCCCGGTATGGAGGGTCAATCCGGTAACTGGATTTAAACCTTTGTAAAGTAGATCTAGCACTCTAATTTGCCCTTTGAATCTTTTTATTTTGCCTAATGAACGCTAATGAAGCATCCTTTTTCCTTCTGAGATCCCGCTTTATACCAAATTTGTGTTCTGCAAAAAAGCTCAGCAGCAAAGTAAAGAAATTGTTAAGACGAATGCCTTTAAATGTTAGTCAATTCAGTAACATATTTAAGCCACTAGGTCGATCATTATAGTCCTAATACATAGTAAAGAGGTAAAGGAATGGTCGAAATAGCGATTCAATAAGCTTTCCCTTGATTAATCAAATTGGCGACATTCCCGGGCAGATCCGCTAAAATTTTGCTACGGTCGGGTCACTCGGCAGAGTGTAAATTTTCATGGTCGGGTGACTCCAACAATTTAAAAATGACTACATCTAGATCGTTAACTGTATCAACGAGTGTTGGGTACTCTCACATGACTCTAGTCATCAATCCAGTAATTATAGCTTAAAATCTTTGGTGTCTCGGCAATGAATTATCGAGGAGCCCCGACGAAAATTTTCATGGTCCGGTCATCCTGGTAATGTTGGACAGAGTAAAAAATCAAGCTCTCTTAATCAAACAGCATGTTTTTTATAGTAAATTTTGTGTTAACTTTCTTTTACAATTGCCCAAGAAAAAACTCGCATTGTTTTATAGTGATATCCACTAGTTACCGGTAACACCCTCCACAACTACCGGACACAGCCTCTGCTACCGGAAACACCCGCATCAGGAGGGTACAGAAAAAATACGATTTTCGCCAGAAATATATAATTCTATCATAAAAGGTTGGTATTTTCTGGAAGAGAGGAAACATTTACGTCTGCGAAGCCCAGAATCTTGACAAACATGGTGCAAGATGAGTGCGAAACCCCATGAGATTATCTACCGGCGCAAAACTATCGGGAACACCCTCCACTACCAATATATATGACTTACGATTTAATTTTTAAAACTTGACACCTCAAATGTGTTTTCATGGTTATCTTATTTTTTTCGCAGGAGATGATGATTATGGTGCACTGCAAACACATGTTTCTATGATGGGAAGAGGTAGACAACCACATTTGTCGACATTTCGTCCTACAAATAGGCTTTTTGATATTTTTTATATTTGTCATTCTTATTCTTAGGTGGCGCTTATGCACAAATTTTCCCCCCAAAATGTAAGATTCTATCTTAATCTGTGCTTTTATTTGAAAATGAGCATCAGATTTGAAATCAGGGCATGAAAATACCCATACAGAGCAAGTTTCAATGTGTTCTGAGCATTACTTTAAAAGTTATGATCAATTATGAGATTTTTGTTGTATTTTTTTGCCTTTTTGCGAAATGAAGCTTTTTGCCGACTTTGTCGCTTCATTCGAAAACTTTTTTATTACATCAGTTCTGTGAAAAAAATTAGCATAAAAATTCAGTACATTTTGAACAAGTCCTAGTGATTTCACGGATTTAAGAGTGAATTTCACCACTCTGGAGCTTTGCCAACTCCCACATTTTGTCATGTTACGCTGATTTCTCGATAAAAACGACAAAGTCCAAAACAATTTTCTATCAAATTGACTTAGGTGTAACCTTTTTGCTTTTTACTCTTTTTCTTTGAAATTTTGTGTATGATTAGAATAAAATGTGTAGAATATCAGTATATATCTAGAATTATTGGCATAATACCATAGATATTTGTAAATCTTGGTGTGAAAAATGATATTTTTGCTCTTTGAGAATTGTCGATTATTTTTTAAGTCCGAAAATAAATTTTAAAATTCATAATTTTTTTATTTCTTGTCTGATTTTGATGGTTTAAAGACTGGCGTTCATGTTTTGTTGTATTCTGTCTGACTAAATGGTTTTGAAAGAGCTACACCCTATTTTAAAAATCACTTTGTGGTACCTACATAAAGATTCTTAACTTTATTTTCACAGAATTTTCTTGGACTTCTATAGGTTGTTCAATGTGCCAAAGGCTTTCTTTGCTTTTGTTATCCTTTCGTTAATTTGAGAGCCACAGATTTATACACATAAAAACAAAAACACAGCGACATCTAACTTCTTTCTTACTGACAGGCATCAAGCTTTTGAACAAAAACCGATTTAATGTAAATATATTTGCATTTTCATAATTATCCCTTTCTATAGAGTCACTTTCTATCAATGAGTTTATTGGCATCTTCTCATTACTATGATCATTGATCTGTTTATTTATGAAATAATAAATATTATTATTATTATTATTAAATATTATGTATTGCGTGCATGCATTGGTATGTATGTATTCGCATCTTCCTATTAATATATCTATGATCATTGATCTGTTTATTTATTAAATTATACTCTACATGTATTGTGTGCAAGCATATGTACTCTTAAGTGTGTATGTGTTTTATATGTATGCATGCAAACATGCAAGTATGAGTGTATTTATGTGTATGTGTGTGAAATAATAATAATGATATTTAAAATATATAAAGGTGTATCATATGTATCTTAATCAATTATAAATTATATACATTACAAACTTTTACATATATGCTGTATTTTTACATCTACTTTAAAAACACCTGTATAACTTTAATTTCCTTTTATTTTGGGATGAATACAGTTTTTGGATTGAATTGACAAATGTCCATCTGATTCCTGCCTTTTCCTTTTATATGGTTTCTTTCATTTTTCTTCTTTTTAGCCAATCAATGGTCAACAAAAATGGTGACAATATATAGCCCTGTTTGGCTCCTGTATCTATCAGGAAGGCATTTTATATTTCTTGTATGCATTTAGCTTTTGCGTTAAAGTTGTGATACAACATTTTGACAACATTTACAATTTTTGGTGGTATCCCATAGTGCCTCATGATATTCCTTAAAGCTGGTTGGTGCAGACTGTCAAAACCTTTTCAGAATCAGTAAAATTGGCATATTTTATAGGATGGCATTCCATTCTTGGCTGCTTTGTTCAGTTTTCTGGCAGAAGGTAAATGCAGTGCAGCACGTATTCGTCGAATTCATGGATCCCTCGAACAAGCTGCTTTGTCCTGAATATTTTCCTCTACTTTCCTTACACTTTTTTCACGCATTATTCGAACCTTTTCATGGATTCCTCGAACTTTCCGCCTGTTTTTCAATCAGTGGAAGCACGTTTCTCCCTGTCTTAGTAGTCTGAAAAGCCTATGAACCTGTGACTAAAAATAGCCCACATCCTGTTGACATAATATACTCGCTCGGTATTGGTCGCGTGAAAAGCCCACTAGGCGGCAGTAGTAACACTAGGCCTACTACTTCTAATAGTAGCATCCGAACACACCCCCCCTGATCTATCACAGACTGTCCATTGGTGTTTGGTAACTAAATATATAGCCTACACTTTGCTAACGTATGGTAAATCTATGCCTAAGATAGTACTAGTACACTAGTACATGGCACGTGCGGAGGCCTAGCTGTAGTCCGTTATAATTAGATAGATCTACTGTTCCGTTCACCAATCCTCAATCCCGGTAGCTCAAATGGCAGAGAAAATGGAAATGACTGCTCTTTTTAGTCTTACTCTCGAAATAAAAAAAATAAAACAATGCAAACAAACCAAAGCCCCGGCTGAAGTAATAGCTGACACACAAGGGACATAACTACAATATTATTTAATTACTGCACTTTTTCTATAGAAGTACTACAACTACTACTACCACCACCACCACCACCACCACTATTACTACTACTACTACTACTACAGTAAGTATAAGGGTTTCCCTTATCACTTAGTGCTTTCATGGATTCCTCGAACTATTTCTGTTGTCCCAACAAGTTCGACGAATACGTGTTGGACTGTATATGGTCGTTGCAGGATTAACCTTTCCTGAAGCCTGCCTGTTGTTTCCTTAGTGACGGGTTCCACCTCTGAGCTGATGCGATTCAGTGTGATTCTGCTGAAAACCTTGCTTGTTATGGAGAGAAGCATTATTACTGTCCAGTTCCCACAGTTGGTAAAATTTCCCTTTTTTGGGAGTTTGACAATAAGTTCCGTATTCCAGACATCGGGGACAATTTGGGAGTTCCATATCTCTCTGAATATGTTTTCCAGTAGCAATGGTGTGAAATCTCTTTCAGCTTTGAGAATTTCTGCTGTTATGTGATCGTCACCTGCAGCTTTGCCATTGTTTTGTATTGCTTTTTTATTTTATGGATATTATCGTATCTGTTAGTGTTGGATGACACAAGGGCGACCAAGTTATTGTTGTCGTATGCCGCCCAGTTGACATTGTAAAATGTTACTATCTGTGAAGCATCCTGCCAGTTAACGGTTAGAGACCAACTTAGAATGAAAAAGTTGTTCTTTATCTCTGTTCCCACTCATTTAGGCAACAACCTTTCCTTATAATTCATGTAAGGCTAAACTTTTACGTAATTCCATATTGGATGTGAACCTGTCGACAAACTTTGTCATCGGAATCATCGATAGTACTCTGTAAATAGTCATCTTAATCTAGGGTAGAAAAAAGCTTTCATATTATTATGATACACCCCTTTTCTGTTACAATTGCAATAAGTACAACTTTATGTAATAAGTGAACTTTTGTTACTACTGAAAGGTTAATTGGTAAATGTTAAGTGTGCATATTGTTCTTTCCTTTGACAGGATGTAAAATCTCTTACGCCCTTGTCATCTGATGTAATCAGTAGACAGGCAACTATCAATATTGGTGAGTTTTCCTTTTTTTTTTTTAAATTTACAGAGCAAATTCATCAGATATACCAAAGAGTAAGTTAATTTTGTGCCATATGAGAAGTCATTTCTTTTTCTGTGTATTTCCTTCTCTGAGCTTTTGTGTATAGCTTTTATAATAGGCATTGGGTCTTTGGGTATAAAGGGCTCTGGAATGTCCTGGTTCATGTACCCTTATGGGTGGACATGCAAATGGGTCCTTTATACATCTCCTAAACTCTTACTTGCCTGGCTGCAAGTGCCATAGCCCAGAACCTCGCCTGAGCAGGTGTGCTAAACCTGGGGTGATGTTGACACAGCATCATTGGGTGGATGTATCACCTCACAGGTCAACGGCTTGGGCGGAATTCAACAACCATGTGTCCAGTCCTGGACAGGGCGACCCCCTTAAGTTATGGCATTTGGCTAGGGTTAATGGTAAGGAGAGGAGATAGGTGCTGCCAAATCACTGAAGACCACTGAAAGGATGTAAAGCATGAAGAGATGCCAAATCGATCATGGCCCAGATTAACAACGATCATGTCATTGATATGCATTAGGGTGGGAGCAATAAGTTAACTTAAACTACTGAAGCATCAAAGAGAATCAAACTAGTGAAAGTGGGTAGTTCTATGGAATGTTTATGGAAGAGTTCAGGAATTAATATATGAACTATGATGTTACCGATGGGATGTCATTGGATTGGTCGAGGTCAGATGGACTGGCTTTTGATAAACAAATTATACTAATGAAGGACATAAAATTTGGTTCTCAGGATATGAGTCAAAACATCAATACAGTGTAGGTTTCATTGTAAGAACAGACATTGTTAAGAGTTTCATTTGCTGTAGTGCCATCTCCAGCAGACTTATATACTCCACATGTCTGCCAGAGTAATGAACACATTGAAACTATTGCAGAAGATAGAGCAAGGTGGAAGTGGAAAGCTTTTGCCTATGTCTACCAGGGGCCACAGGCCAAATCAATCAATCAATCAATCCTGTCTGCATCGACGGATGCTTGAGGCTACAACAAACGATCGCCACTGATTTCTGTTTGCTGCTGCTCGGGATGCACTTTGCTGGATAAGAATAAGACCTCCGCTGGATAAGAATTAGACCTCTGGTTTTTAGCTCCTTCTCCACTGATCTTCACCATGTCTCTTTTGGTCTGCCACGGGCCAAAGTAAGTAATGTTTTGAAATTCCAAAATAGAGGGATTCATATTGACTGATTGTGTGAGGCCACTAATCTCTTCCAGTTTGATTCTCAAATTATTTTGACTTCGGCTTATGTATCTACAATATGTCTGAGAAACATAATTCTGGTGTTTCCCCTGTGACCTGTCATGCCTCTAATAAAGAGAAGAATGGTTTAGCCCAGTCTCTCAATGATTCCACTTCTGGTAGGGATGGAAATTTCATTCTATGGGATTTAAAATCTTTTGAGAAAAGCATTGATTGTCTTCGCATTTCATAAAGATTGCGGCAGTTAGCATTACTGAGTGTTTGAAATCTAGACCTCAAGGTGACAGAATAGTAATCTACCATTCGGCTTACTTTTCTTTTTCTTTTTTTTTTTTTTTTTCTTTTTTTGAAGGAAATCAAAATGTCTTCTTCAAGTAAAACACTTTAATGTATGTCAAAATGTGTAATATACATATTATTATGTTAATGATGACGTAGGGCATACTCATAGTGTCAACTCTTTTATTATCAAACATTCATAACCATACAAACATTTCTTTGTGATTTTTTTGTTGTTGCTCTACCCAATTGTTACTTTGAATCAAAGGAAATAAATTCCATGAATTGATCTTGATTGATGTGCCTTTTTGATCTTGTGCACTGGGTTGAGGTAATATAATATACAACAGAGGAAGAAATAGAAAGCTCACCCATATTAAGAGAAGAGTTAAAAGCAGAGGTAAAAAGCCTGAAAAATGGTAAATCCCAAGGAATAGATAAAACATCCCATCAGAGCTGGTTACATATGGAGACGAAGACACCATCACAGCTTAACAACATTGTACCAACATAGAATATGGAAAGAGAAAAAGTGGCCAAAGCTATCGACTCAATCCCTCATCATCCTCCTCCCAAAGGAATGCAATTCTAAGAACTGAAAACTACAGGACCATAAGCCTTATCATTATCAGTAATATCAGCAATCCTAGCAAAGTGATGCTGAAAGTAATCCATGATTGCCTGAACACAAAAGCTAAAGAATTACTGTCGGTGTCAGAAGAGCAAGCGGAATTCAGAGCAGGGAGTAGCTCAGTTGAACAGATTTTCAACTGTTGATAGTAAAACATCTGTAGCACCAGAGGGGCCATTTTCGTAATTTTAAAGATTTAAAAAAAGACTTTGACCAAGTCTGGTATAAAGGTCTTCTGCACACCTTGAAAAAAATCAGCATTGGCTGCAGGCCCATACAGGTCTTCCAACTTCCAGGCCCTCTATGCGAATGTTACCAGTGCAGTTCTAATAACTAAATAGAAGGCAAGTTCTTCCAAACAACAGTCGGTGTCTTTGCATCCTCTCCTCCACCTTGTTCAATCTGTCTTTGGAAAGAATCATGTTGGAAGCCCTCCTCAAGCTCCAGACCACTGTCTCAATCGGTGGACTGCCCACTTGTACCCTACGATTTGCAGATATCGATCTCATGTCAGGTTCAAACACTGAGCTGCAAGAACTTAGTAACAGATTAGACAAAGCAGCTGGTGCAGTAATGATCAAATTGAACAAAATAATTAAATGTGAGACGGGCATTGTCTTCAAAGTCAAATTTAGTCTGTACTTTGGTTACATCAATTTTGCTTTATGGATGTAAAATCTGGACACTCTTCATTGAATTTGCAGGATACAATCCTCTGAAAATAAATGCCTAAGAAACTGAAGATATCATAGAGGGAGTGCAAAACCAATTAATTTGTCTGGGCGAAGCAAGAAGATTGGTTGGCCCCCAGCAACCCCTACTCACCAGTCAAAAGTATGGAAAACAGCCTGGTTTGACTATGTATGTCACCACAACACCCTCTGCTAGGTGATAGAAAATGAGGAAGAGAGTGGATGTGATGGTCAGAGAACATTAAGACCTGAACAGGCTTATCGACCCCCAAGCTGTTGACAGCATGCTAAGATCGATTGTACTGTCAAGGGAGGAGGTGAAGGTGATTTGGTCTTATCTCTCTTTTTGGTCCTTGAAGACACATTCGCTGTTGAATAATAATTTCTTGTTAAGGTGCTGGATCAGGGATTTAACTGATATCAGTTATGTAAGCAGTTCACTGTGCTTTTATACATCACAACTTTTCTCCATTTATAATTGATTCAGGTACAATTGGTCATGTAGCCCATGGAAAATCGACAGTTGTCAAGGCCATTTCAGGCGTTCAGGTAAAAATGGTGACAATCTATGGCTTCTTTCTTTATTGATCTCCCTTAAAAAGATATTGTTAGATCATTTTACTATCTTCTTTGCTGTCCAGGTTGCCTAGGGGCACTGTTAAAGAAGTCAGCGTCATTTTTATACTGTAAAGATTTATAAGGATGTCTTCAGAAAGCTTATATATTATACTCTTCTTGCTTGTCTCAGAAGTTCTGTGAATTTTGAGTAAAATTAATGCTTGGTAATTTATCATGAGTGCCCCCCTATTTCTATGGTAGTAGATATGAAGGCTGAATTTGATTTTCTTGTTTTGTATAAATTAAAGTATATTTTTTTGAAAAATCACGTAGTCATGCTTGTTTACAATGAGCATTTTAGTTTAATAAGGTTGCTCCAGAGAGACATTAACATAATTACATTGTAATTCAAGATTTTAGAATCTTTTAATTGTTAAATAATTCTCTTTTGTCTTCTTCAGACTGTTAGATTCAAGAATGAGCTGGAAAGGAATATTACTATTAAACTTGGATATGCCAATGCAAAGGTGGGGTTTTGTCTTGAATTTTTCATGATTAAATTTTAATATGATTTTCACTCTCCTTCTTTGATACAAGATCAGCTATAATTTATTAAGTGTTTCACATGTCAGGTACTTTTTGTGTTTGAATTTTCTTCGTACAGGAATCGTGTTATAAATACAGTGGAGTCCGCTTAAGATAAAGTCATTGGGACTTCAATAAATGAGTATAAGTCATTGGGACTTTAATCAATGAGTTTACCTTATGCGAGGTTTATTTTATCCATTTCCCCAGAGAAACTACTATTGGTTACAAAATCTGCGGCGGGTAAAAATCCCCCGTTTTATAAAAATGGTATGGGTGGCCCTTCTTCAGTACTTTGTTGTTTTCTTAGATTCTGTTTTGTTTTGTGGGGTGGGGTGGGGGTTATTTTTATTATCTTATTTTATTAGGTTTAATTGTCAACTGGTTTATTAGGTTTAATTGACAGCTTCAACTGTCGGGGGAGGGTTTTTTATTTTGAAAGATAATTTTGATCTAGCAGAGGTAGAGTGAAAGAGAAAAGTGTGTGGTTAGACCTAGATCATGAGCGCCTGCCGTATGTGTAAGCCTAAGCTGTTGTGGATCACGTGAAGGGATGTTTAAAATATTGGAGTTAAACCGCCAACCAGTTGGTGAGAGATAGAGGCACAGGGATTCTCTAGCCTATGCCTACGCCTGTGTTTTGCAATCCAACAAAACGAGGCAGGCGTTTGGTGGTGGGGGGGAGGGGGGGTGGAGAGAAGAACTGGCCATTGAATATTATATATAGGGGTGTTGCGTTGAAGGGGAATCCATGTGCGAGACAATAAAATTTTTAAGGGGAAATTTGGCAGTGAACGTGCATTCTCTGGAAAAAGTAGCTTTACAAGAAAATGAGGGTTTCAAACAGTCCTATATGTTCATAAATGAATATTCCTAGCATCAACTTGAACCTCAGACACTCCGTTGCCATGGTAAAGCCCAAAAACATCCGCCATCTTGGATTTTTTTGACAATCTTTAGATGTATTTTTATCAAACCCTGTGCAGTCAGTTTGTCTAGAAATCTAACATAACATTCACTCCACCTTTCTCTCAGATTTGTCTGATTGCTTTTTCGAAATATTCAATAGTATGGTTTTTATGAATTTATTGAATGGTATATACAACGTATAGCAAAATTATGCTTTTTTTCCACAAAAAAATTCATAAATTTTTTTTTCAGAAAAGAACTGAAAAGCGATCAGACAAAACGAAGATATAGATAAAGAGATCATAACTGTGAAGTTTCAACCCTGTGTGATGATTAGAGAATGAGAAAAACGCCTTTCAGTGACGAAAAATGAAGTTTTGAGAAAAATGAGAAAAAAGATTAAAAAGCATAATTTCTCATCCAAAAACAGTGTTTTTGGGCAATTTCTTCACCATAAGTTGTACCCAGCTCTTGCCTCTGCTAGTTTTCAAAGTCTTATTGTCTTTACTTACTAACAATTCATAAAATATACAAAAGAAGTAATATTTCAAGAAAACATTATCACAATAAACACTCAGTGTGACGTCACAATGTAAACAAAACACAGACGCATAGATCCCGATTAGTGCCGAGCACATGGGAAACGGGCCCGCTGTGAAGTACAGGGGACGCTGATTGGTTGACGGGATGGGCCGTTGACCCCAATAGCCGCCTTCGTGAGTTCCCGTAGTACTAGTATTGTATGCGTAGTACATGATGCCCATAAATAGAAGTGGGCTTCTTGTGAC
>JBBPCV010261987.1:0-12617 GCA_037974505.1 Plocamopherus tilesii
ATATTTATTGAGCCAGTAGTCGAGGGGGCCAGATGGCCGAGCAGCTAAGGCATTGCACTGTAACCAGTGGGATCACAGGTTCAAGCCCCACTTCAGCTTGCGGTCTTTTCTATGGGCAAGAAATTTCAAGCCTATTGCCCACCTTGAGCGCGGATATCTCCGTAGTTATGGCACTTGACCACCAAGCTAAAGGTCACGGATTCGTTCCCGGCTGTGCAGGCTTGGAAAAAAATTGGGTTTTTTCGGATTTTGCCACCTCCCTGTCCTGTGGTAGGCAGGATAAATGAGTGCCTAGTCCCATCGTAGACGGACAATAAACTAGGAGGTCCCATGTGCCTTTATCTATGTAAAAGAACCCTCGGTGGTTAAAATCGGAAAGAGCAGGCCATATCGGTCGCCACCCTTGCAAAATGCAATTCCTACCAACAATTCTTTCAAACCCAGTCACCCCAACAACCTTTCCTAACTCAGACCTATTGACACGTTCATTACTCTGAGTTCAATTAGGCAATAATCAGAGGGGAAAAAAGTGTGGCTGGGCACCCATACTTCTCTTTAAAAAATTTCTAGCCCAGGCATAGCAAAGATGTTGCTACAAGATCGCCAATACCGACGCAAAAGGCCTATATATATAGTCGAGGTTTGATACTGAGGTCTGCTTAAAAAGCATAAGAAAATCAGTACTTCTTCTTCTTTTTCTTCTCCATAGAAGCCAACAGACTCAGTCAGCTGAGTATTCTTGTCAACATGCCAAAAAGTAATAAGACTACTAGCATTTTTACATGTTAATGTTGTATAATACATATGTATAATACAAGTTTCTGTTCTAAATCTTCTGTGTCTTTACTGCACTTTACACTGACATGTAGTTTAGGGGAAGTATGAATATAGATGACTATCTTCACATGTAGAACACATGGTAATGTAAATGTTTGATCACCAGATCTTGTGTGTATGGTTATTTTTCATATTTAGGTGCACATTTATTTTTCATTTGAGTATCCAAGATTTCTCCTGAAAGAATTTTTGAATGGAATGAAGCCGAAGAGAGACTTCCCAAGATTTCTCCTGAAAGAATTTTTGAATGGAATGAAGCATAAGAGAGACTTAGAGACTATCTTTAATCTCCCTCTCAGCATTGGTATAGTGCAAGTTGTCACAAGTGAATATTGGTTTGAGAGTATTTTTCATTCCATTGTACTTATGTATGCATTTGCCATGCTTTTAACCACAAAATTGTTTAAAATTCTATTTCCATTCTCTTTTAGAACAAAAGGTATTTGACTGTTACTCTTCATTTCACCAATAAGACGCATAAAGAAAGAAAATGGCAAACACAATTGTATGTACAGATACTTCAGAGGCAATTGATCTCTTGGAGTCTCAGGGGCTGTACCTCAAGCCAACAGCCAAAGTAAACGTCTGTGTTCAGTTGCCTCAGATCAAGACTGCCGGGAAGGCTATCTCAAATTGGGAGGTTATGGAAAAGGTACATTATGTTTTTAGGGGTTTTGTATGTTTTGTAAATTCCCAGTCATGTCTTACTTACATTTTTATAACAAAAAGAACAAAACAACATCAACAATGTTATTACAAAAACTGAGTTTTTGTGCTTGCTAGTATCCCAAAAATATAGGTTATTAAAAATTTCTTTTTGCATGTTTCATACAAGATGGCAATAACGGCATAGTTTTTTAAATTGATATCATAAGGCTTGTCCACTATATTTTGAAGAGCTAAATTCATTAATAATGATCTGTTTTCCATGCCATTTTTGCTTGCTGGCCTAAAAATAAGTCTTGACCAATGGATGAAGCATTTGTGGACAGATTGTAGTCTTATTATAACAAATAAAATTTGACAGAGATTAGAATTGTTGTCGATACTACTTGAGATAAAAGTAAAAAACTACTTATTCATTAATAAATTGTAAATGGTTATAAGCCTTTAATGCTCTGTACAGAAAATCCTCACTATTACTGTTCCCTTTACTGTTGTATTTCAGTTAAAGCATATGGTGAGGCCTGAAATATTTCTTACTTTGAAGATTTCCAAAAGCACCTTAGAATTTATCAGATTGGAAGGAGAAATTGAGAACAAAAGCAAAATTCACACTATAATTTTAAAGTTGGATGGCAAAACAATCAAATTGAGTGGATTTTCTGATGTTTTAAAGGTAAGATGTCATTTTACAATTACGTTTTTTCTATTGTTTTCAGTTTTTCTTTTACACATTTGATATAATGTTAAGAAAATGTATGTGAAGAGATGGATAGATGTATCTCTGAAGATTTGAGAAGCCTCGATGGCAGAATTTCATTACACTCACTCCAAATTTACTATGAGATTGGTTTGATAAGATTAGATTGTTTCATGTATTGGAAATATTATGATATATTTTTTTTCTAAGTACACTCACCTATTTTATGAATGCAAAAGATGTGGACAGCATGGTCTAGTGTCTCATAATTAAAAGTTTTCTGGTTCAAATCATATTGCGGGCCCAAAGGAAAGGTTTTCCTCACCTCACTCAGGTATATTGAGTGCCTGGCTGTAAACAGCATATTCTCTGTTTGAAAAATAATGTATTGTGTCTAAAATAAATTTCGTTTGTTTTTTTGTGGGTTTTTGTTTTGTTTTGTTTTTTTAATTTATTTATTTTATTCTTTTGGTGTTGTTTTGTTTTGGTTTTGGTTTTTTGGGGATAGGGGTTATTATTTATCAATGAAAGACAGGAAAAAATATTTAAAATGGAATTCAATATTCACATCCTTATTTTCCTCCAAATATTTCTTTATAGGTCTCATTTACTTATTTCATTATTTATTTTATTGATTTATTATATGCAGGTACGAGCAGCAGAGGCCAAGATAGGGTTCCCTTCTCGCCATGACTGGGACTCCTATTTTCGAGATGCAAAGAATATGAATGAGATGAGGCCAGGGGAAAGACCTGACACCATTCATCTCAAGGATCTTCCAACGCGATGGTTTGCATATCGTCCTCCTGGCAAAGAAGGGGAAGGTGAATTAAGACCCAGTGAAAAGGTTGTTCGGAAGGTTTTTGAAACATTTGGAGAAATACGATGTATTGACATTCCAATGCTGGATCTATATCGTAAAGAGGTAGGTAAAAATAAATGTGACTATGTGACTGTGAGTATTTCAAGAAAGTAAAGTAAGGTAAAACAGTATCTTTATTTTTTTGTAAATTATAGGCAGTCTGTAATTTTACTTCTCAAATGTATGCATGGAAAAGAAAGTATTTTTTATATCAAAGTCAAATTTGAGTACCCTCATTGTTTGTTGAGAACTTCAAATATAATAATGTTTAAGGTTTATGTTGAATTGAAAGAGGTGAAAATTTTCAAAATTTTGTACTTGGCATAGTTATTATATTTTGAATTGACATATCTTTTAGACTTGTTTGGTTTGGTTTTGTTTTTGTGTATGTGTGTATGTGTTTGTTGGTTGTTTTTTGGGGTTTTTTTTTTAGAGGGATTGGGGGAAAGTGTGAGTGTGTGTGTGTGTGTGTTGGGGGGGAGGGCGGGGGGGTGTAGAAAATAATAAATAGGCTTGGAGTTGTATATTAGAGCATTAATACTTTCCTGAAAGTATCCATACCAATTCAGCCTTTACATCATTATATTCCTTGTTTATTTCAATAAATGTGTGTCTGTTTAAACATCCCTAGATCTCTGCAAACATGAAGATAGCTTCAATTCAGACATTTTCTTATGGACAAGACCTCACTTTTGAATGTTATGTGCAATACATGGAGTATATTAGCTTTGTCAAAGCTATGGATTCTTTGAGGGGGATGAAATTGCTCTACAAAGGGGAGGATAAGGCTCTCACAGCAAACATAAAGGTAATAGAAACTTAAAGTGTTAATAATAATAAATTGTCTAGATGAGTGTTGTCTCCATCCCTTGTTTCCTGAAAAAGTCTTTCAAAATGTGTTGTTTTGTGAAATCTGATACAAATTAGTTTTTAATTATGTTTCATGCTCATTTTAATTCCTAATGTAATATTATATATATGTGTGTATGTTTACATGTGACTGTGAGGTGCTTTGAGCTCTATTAGAAAAATGCACCTTACAAATAACTATTAACGGAAAACGTTCTCAGTTTATGTGTGGATTTAGGTTAAATTCCTAGAGATTTTGACAATTTTGACCTTACCTTAACTCACATAGGCTTCATTCTGCTTACATTATTAAGAGAAATGTTTAGGCTGTCCCAAAATTGCAAAGAATCAAAAAAAGGAAATGAGAACTAAACACCAAAATTTGAATTCCAGGTGCCATTCTCTTTCCCCTCCCCTGAGAATTGCTTTGTATTTGCATTCCTTGGTCACCAGAAAATGTAAAATATTAGTGAATATAATTACAATGATTTTAAGAATGGTCACAAACTCAAGATGTTTGTTTGGTGTTTTTTGGGGGGTTTTTTGTTGTTTTTTTTAGGGGTGGGGGGGGGGGGTGTAGAAAATAATAAACAGTCTTGGGGTTGTATATCAGAGCATTGATAAATTCCTCAAAGCATATTCTTTTCATTTTCAATGAAAATAATTTAAGTTGGGTCAATGTAGGGCTTGCTCTTATTTATCAATAGTGAACATTTGTGAAGGAAATAAGTGATCATTGATATCATTTTCAGTTCTGATCAGTTCCCTGAATTAAAAAAAAAAAAAGAAAGATGTTTCTGATAATTTTATAATGGCCCCGTCCCCTTTATCCGGAAATATTTTGCTGTTCTATTCATCAGGTTGACTTTGATAAGACTAAGCACTTGTCTGAGAAGAATATTCGCAGGCGAAGGATAGAAAGAGAGAAACTAGAAGCTCTGGAGCAGGAGAGACTTGAGAGGGCTCGACGAGAAAAGGAAGCGGAAGAAAGGAAAAAGGAGGAAGAAAGGTATGACATTTTCAATCAATGTTTCTTCTGGATATTTTAAGATTATATCATTTCAAATTGGTACTGTAGATAGTTTCATAAAGAAATCATCTTTTATTTCTTTTGTCTTTTGTCCTCTCAACTCTTATATTAATGATGTCTCTTGTTACATTTCACAGAAGAAGGAAAGAGGAAGAAGAGAAAGAGAAGGAACGGAAACGTGAAGAAAAGCTCCAAAGAAAGGAAGAGCGTCGAAAAGAGCGTGAGGAGAAAAGAAGACAGAAGAAATTAGAGAAAAAACAGAAAGAAGAAGAGGCTAGAATACAATATAAAATTGCCTTAGAGGAAAGACGCTTGGTTATTGCTCAAAGGAAACTAGAATCACTCCGCCTTCTCACAGAATTATTCGAGAGGGTGAAGGTGAGGTTTTTTTTCAGCTATATTTTTGTAGATGTATGTACAATTGTAAGCAAAGTTTCAGATATATCTTGCAATTTCAAAGCACGCACAGATAAAATGTGAAGGTGATTCCCAGACACTCTTCTGCATTTTGCACAGTTTTTTATGCAAAAATTCTCTTAGTAAGTCTGATACTGTTTTATTTTCTTTTAATGTATATCCATAGGAGTGGAAAATTATAATTTTAAGTCTGCATCTCATATTTCCCTAGGAATCCAGATAGGCTTTGACCATAGATCTTGAATCTGAATAAAGAACAAAATAAAAATTACAATTCTTGATATACAAATCTGGTTCAGCCTTTAGAGCTCTTGAGCTGAAACTGATTCTGTGATTGAGCTTATTCATCACTATTAAGATCAATAATAGTATGAACCCACATATCATGAGACTGAGGTGGCAGATCTGCTGTCATTCAAGAATAATTTATGTCCGTCTCATGGCCAGCAAGACCTGAATAAGCAAATGTCACTACCTTGAAAATAGTGAGGGCTTGTAGTACAGTGTGGATGCATTTAATGCACACACACACACACACACACACACACACATACACACAATCATTTTAATGGTAGAAGATATGTTTGTCTTTGTAGGTCAAGCATAAGGATAGGTTATTTTCTTTTAAATTGTCTCCCATTTTAACAGAATTTTAAAAAATTATTATTATTATTATTATTATTATTATTATTATTATTATTATGATGATGATTATAATGATCAATCAATAATATGGTTTCAACAGTATGTAAGAGTTAATCTGAATCTCTAGAATGAATGAAAGACATGCAAAGTAATTATTATGTTGTTGTTGTTTTTTTACATAAGTGGCAAAACTATATATTCAAATTCTGTAAAATTGTTTCAGGCCATTCGTCTTAAGAAATATATTGAACAAAAAGAGAAGGAACTTGAGGAAGAAAGACGACAACAAATGGAAAAGGAAAAGAAAGACAAAGAAGAAGAGGAAAGGAAAAAACTTGAAGAGGAGAACCAAAAGAAAATCAAATTAGAACAGCAGGTATTTTTTCCTTGACAATGGATTATGGGATGTTTGTCTTGTGAGGGTTTTTTTTTTTTTTGTGCGTTTATATTTTTGGGAGGTTGGGGGTTGTTGTTTATTGCTTTGTTGTTTGTATGTTTTTTTTGGCTGGAGGATTTGTCTTTGTTTTGCCTTATACTTTTTGAGGGTTTGTTTGTTTTTTTCTGTTTGTGTATGTGTGTTTATTGGATTTTAATCTTATCTCCTTATTTCTAATGATTTTGCATATTGCATATTGTATGTATACAGTTAATAGTTATTAATATTTCAGGGGAAAAAAATCTATGAAAATATAAAGATATTATAATATATGTATAACAAAATTAGTTAGCATACACAACAGATTCCTTTAATTTTATTGGAGATCCATAACAGTAACAGTTTAGTTTTGTCTTAGTTGTTTTTTGTTGTTTTTTTTTTTATTTTATTTTTTTATCCCAACTTCCCTCACTACTAGGAAAAAGAATTGAGAGACAAGATCATGAAGAACTTCAAAGCTAAAGAGGAACAGAAGCAAGAAATACAAAGAGAGGAGCTGAGGTATTGTAACATTTTGACTACTTTGTGGCTATTGCTTTTATTTATGATTTACTTTACTTAAATCCATACGCTACCAGAGTTGTCTGACTCTGCGGCCTCAGCAGCTTTCCTTATTTTTGTGCAGAAAACTCTCTATTCCTGTCTATCATTCCTGTTTATCTATTGCCATTTCTCTTATGGTCTTGAGGTCTTCATTAGATGACAACTTGATGTTTTTGTTTTGCATTCTTTTGAGATTGTTATTTAGGGTCATAGGCAGTGTGCTGACTGGATATATTTTGGTCCCATATCAGTGAAATAAAGTTTCATGGATTTATTAGATGAAATTTCTGCATTGTACCTCAAAATATGGCCAAATATTCTCCATTGTGCTATTCTCCGTCTAATGCTGTACCCCGTGATAGTAGAGTTCTGGATCTTGACTCTATTTGTTCCATGATAACTTTTTTTTAGTTTTATCTACAAAGAATGATTATTGAGTAATAAGGAAAGATTATGATACTATCTTAAATTATTGGACTATTTGTATTTGAATAAAGTTTGAAGCTATATTACTTTTCCCATGATTCTATTAATATATCCTCAGAAAAAAGATATCAGGAAATGTTAAACTGAAAAGTGCAGTCATCATGAAAAAGTCTGTGACAAATGCGGCAAAGAAAAGAGAGAAAAATGACAGCGGCAGTTCTGATGATGAGGCTAAGAGCTCAGAGAACCGCCCTGGCATGAGAAAGAGGAGACCTCACTCCCAAGACAATCCTCAGTCCTCTTCTAAAATTTCTCAACATGGGTCTGATGGTAGGGGGCAGAGTACGAAAACAGTGCCTGGAAAACTTTGTGTCGTTCGAAGAGAGAGTTCTGCATCGTCATGGGGAACTTCCTCAGATGAAGACTTACAGGATTCAAAGGCCTCAGAGTAAGTACCAAACCATCCATTTTTTTGTTTGGTAATTTAGGCATGAAACCATCCACCAATCTTGCCTAAATCATGCTCTGCCAAACAAGCAAAAAATTTGTATTGTGCTTAACCATAATCATATGACATGGTTTCCTTTCATATTTGTACATGTTTGGTGACTGAGGAACCCAATATTTCATTTGTGGTGGTAGAATGCTGTATTTATATTCATGGAACAAGATTACAAAGTTAAGCTAAGCATTAAAGGCTGGCAAAATCCATGTCCTAGAAAATATGGTTTATGTGCTTTGCAATTCTTATTCGTTATAAATAAAACTCACACAAAACAAATGTGGATCTTTTTGAAACATGAGAACTTCTGAATTTATCTGTTTAAGATGATGGTACAATAGAAAAAAAAAAAAAAAATTCTCATCTTGCACAAGTGGAATATCCAATTTGTTTGTCATTATGTCAATTTTGAAACAATATACTTTTGTAAAAAAAAATACTGATCTTTTTTTTTTTTCTCTTATTACTTTGCCAGATTGGGAAGTAGTGTTATGGAACGTGTGCTGAAAGCCAATAAAATGAGAGCCTGGCAAGAGCCAGGGGATGAAAGAAAGTTGGAAAGTCCACCACCTGACAATAATTTCAGCCACAGCAGATTGGTGACTATCAGAGGAAGAGGACGGGGGAGAGTCCAGAACAGATCTGACATGAGAGGGAAAATGACACAAAGCAGTGGTCGCGATGGAAATCGTTTGAGAAAACTAAATGACACAAGAGAAAACAATAGTGGCAAGAGAATCAAGCCATACAGGGAAGACAGGGGAGGAAGGGAGGAAAGTGGAGAGAGAAATACCATGGAATATCAGAAAAGACAGGGCAGAAGTGGTAGCAGTGAAAATGGTCGGGACAGAATTCGTCAAAGAAGGTCAAAAGAGAAGGGAAGCCGCAGCCAGAGCCATGATTCTCATAGTCGAAGCAGAAGTGGCAGCAGGGAACGTCGGAGCCGAAGTAGGAGCAGAAGCAACAGTAGAAGTCGTGCTAGTCGAAGTAGGAGCCGAGAGCGAAGAGACAGACACAGACGCAGGCAACATTCCCCACACCATGGTGCCATGCCACCTATGGTACCTGGTCCCAACAGAATGATGATTCCTCTTCCTCCTGGGCCACCACCTCACCCAATGATGCTACCACACTTTCCCATGCACTTCCGCCCACCATTTCCTCTTCGGGGCCGTGGGTCCCGCCCTCCCATGCGAATGAGAGGCAAAGGAATGCGGGGTGGCCGTCTCCCTCCCCCGCCTCCAGGATTTGGTGGTATTCCTTTATTCAACCATAAGAGTTACCTCCACAAATATAACCATTTTCTTGGGATGAGTAATCAGATGAAGGACATGACTGGGAGATATGCCCAACCTTTGCAGGTTGATTTTGGTTACAGAGGTGGAAACAGGCATCATGATTCAGATGAGGATGATGATGATGATGGACATGGCAGGAGTAGCAAGAGACGGAGAGGTAGAGAAAGAAGAAGAAGAAGAAGTAGAGGAAGGAAGCATAGTGACAGTAGAAGTAGGAGCAGAAGTAGAAGCAGAAGTAGGAGTAGAAGTAGAAGCAGAAGTAGGAGCAGAAGTAGAAGTAGAAATGGAAGCAGAAACAGAGACAAAAGTAGGAGCAGGAGTAAAGGTAGAAGCAGGAGCAGAAGTGAAAGTAGGAATAGGAGTAGAAGGAAAAGTAGAAGCTATGATCGGAGTCGAAGTTCTGATCGATCAAAAAGCAAAAGTAGCTCAAGAGACCATGGTGATGACACAAGAAAAGAGTCTGACAGAAAGGAAGATGCAGCTGATGAGGATTCAAAGGATGATCAAGACAGTCATTGATGAAAGTTTATAGTTAAAGTTTAATCTGAAAAATCTTTTTTAAAGTTTAGAAACTTAGAAATCATGTGTACAGATCTTTATCTTATTATTTTAACAATCCTGCATTCATAATTGTTTACAATGGCAACTGATGACTTGGTCATAATTATTTTAATTGCTCGATTTAAAAGAAAATGCTAAAAAAAAAATTAAACAACAGAAAACAAAACAACCTTATTGCTAAAAAGTCATACATGTAGCGGTTAATATTTTCAAAGAAGTATTTACTTGTCTTACAGAGTTTAAGTACTTGTTTGAGGAGTCATTTCTGGGGAAAAATCATCATGGCTTTCCAAACCTACTGCTTTAAGTAATGTGTGCCCCTTAAGTCTTTCATGGCTGATGTGAAATTGCAATTGCCATTTTGATTAATTCATGGCAGTTTGAGTTATTGAGAGTGAGAAACTAGAGTAAAAGTTCCTCTTCCTGGCTGATAATTTTTAATTAGAATATGTCGTCATAGGATTATTGATTTACTACCATGTTCACGTTTTTCTCTTATTTTTAATGATAATAAATATTTGTATTTCTTTGTAGGACAGGTCGCAAAAAATAAAACTTACAGAGGTCTTATTTTAAATGATGTCATGGTAATGCAGAATGAGCTCTTCCTTTTGAATCTTGTAATTTTTTCTTAAATTCTTTACATGCATATATTATATGATTAAACATGACATCTTGTGAAATATATTATGGCTGATATATGCGCAGTGTTGGTGAAAATTAATCTGCACGTTTTTCTGTTTCACCAAATTGTTGTCCATGTGAGAGAATCTATGAATTTACAGTAGACTGGAAATGGGATCCACATACTTCAACATTTGTATCAGGAAATGTAAAGCTCAAACAGTGTAATGTAAAAACAGTGATTGTGCCCAAGGTTACAATAGTGAGTCACTGGTGTGTGGTAGTTGGTTTACTGCACTCTAGAGAAGGTCTCACTTGCTACTAGAAACTTGCTCTAACCATGGCACTCTAGCCAAACCCTAAGGTTGGACTGAGTGGGAGTAATAGAACTGATACTGATAGTTGCAGTGAACCTCTCTCAAATGTGTCTGGCACAAAGGGATTTGCAAAAACAAACTCCACCCAAACCGTCTATTCCTGTGGAACATATTCACCATGAAAAGACCCTCAAGATCCCCAGTCAGGGAGAATCATATTGTGTCTAAATGCCCACTATTGCTGTCAAAGTAGGCAGAATTTTGAACAATAAGCTCCCGTTGTTTTCTCTTTTTTTGTCTTCTTTGTGACAGTGGGTCATTTTATAATTCAATTATTCTTGTGCACTACAACTTTGAGGGTCAGACTTCTGCCTTACGGCCAGTAATGCGTATATGTCCAGTGGCCAGCTGAAACATGTCTCCTCAATTTCACCTACTGTTGTAGGTATACAAATCGGGACTTCAGTCAGTGTAGATCTGTTATTGAAAAATAACACAACAGACTGCCAAATATATGTTTGAGTTTGAGAAAAGAACAACTCAGCTTCCAATGTGAAAAAGCAATCAGTAACTACAGGAAATTCCGTTATTTTTGTTGTTGTTGTTTTTGGGTTGACAATTTGCAATTGATAGACAAGTATTCCATCCACTTTCACCTTTCTTATTCAAGTGACTTATTTGAAAGTGAAAAATTTGAAGAGGAATCTTTTCTCATAATGATAGGGATAAGGATCGATGTCATTGCTGGTAAACTGTTGGTTAGCTAGTACTAGCAGCTAAGTGGGGACACAAGTGATTAATTTGTAATGCCAGTATTTATGTTATTGTTTGACATAAATTGGAATATGGGAAATATAGTCTGATTCTGATTGTTGAGTTGTTTGATTACAAGGTTGTTGTCCCCTTTTATGTCAGGACAAAGCTGCATGCAGGAATAAAAATGGGTGGATAATTTAAGTAATTTAAGTTTTCAAAGGGATTGTCACTCAAATTTTGATTAAATTCCTGTTACAGCAAAAAAGCATCTTTTTATTTCTCCCTGACCATCTGGCTATTGGGCAGAAAGGACTTATGTTATGATATATTTTTTTCTGTTGAGAAGCTGATGTAGATAATAGACACACTTATGAAAAGGAAAGCATTTCTTTCTTCTTTTTTCTTTTTTTGTTTTTGCTTTGTTTTTAATAGAACTTCCTTGTACATTATTGTTTTGTTTGAATGAGACTTTGTACACTGTGAAATAGGTATGAGAAGATTTGATAGCAAAGATACATGTATTTGTATGTTGTACAATGCTGATCCCAAGACTAATACTGTTATAATTCTTGTATATTGACAATGCATTCGTGTGTTTGATCAATTTGCCTTCCATCTGATGACTGAAATCCATTTACTTATAAAAAGGTAAAAGTGCAGGGAGAGATGGGGGAGGGGGGTATTTTTTTGTACTGTTTTGTACTTTTGGTCACTTTTTTTTTTTATTGGGGATAATTTTGTTCTTTCTAAACGGTTTGTTGATTTATTTTCTTTCAATTGAATCAGGTTTTTGGACTGTTGTTTCAGTTCAGGTTATTTCTGGGTTTTGTTTTTTTCTTTGCTTTTTTGTTTTGTTTTGTGTTGCTGTAGGCTGACCTGTTATTATTTCTGGATGCTGTTGTTGCTGCCTTTATATTATAATTGTTGTTGTTATTGTTGTTGCTCTGTTTTGTTTTGTGCGTTTATTCTTATTATCATGTATTTGGTTTTAATTTTGGGTTATTTTGTTTCGCATCTTTTTTTTTTTTGTTTGCTTCTTTGCATGTTTTTGGGAGGGGTAGTGGTGGTGTGATGAAAGCATGGTTTTTCCAGGGTTTTCATCACACATGCTGCCTATCTATCACATTTTTTTTTTTACGGGAAGAAGAGAA
>JBBPCV010263098.1:0-12616 GCA_037974505.1 Plocamopherus tilesii
GTTGTTTTTGTTCTTGTTCTTCTTGTTCTTGTAGGCATATATGATATCGTCTTTTTCATTCCTTCAGGTAGAAAAAATTCAGATCATCAAAATAAACCAGTCCTCATGGATGTGGAAATCTGAAAGAAAACTCTGTTTCTAGAGATTTCATCCCCATTTATGGTTTCCTGTTTTGCCAGGATTTATAGTTTGGGGTTTCGCTGTTTTTAATCTGAATCTGAGGAAAATTTTGATGAAACACACTGGCATTAGATTTGTTAGCTAATGTGTGTGTGTGCCTATATACATGGGGTGTATAACACATAGGGCATTAAAAATCCAGGAAAAATGGGATGATTTACCACTTTAGTTTAGTGCCTGATTATAATGACAGCAGTCTGGCTTTTGAAATAACCGTTAAGAGAGCTGATATTCAGGTTTGTGTATTGACTGAAGCGGGAGTATCGCTCAAATCTTTTACTTTCACTGCCATAGCCTGCTTCCAGGTTTACAATAACACTGTTGCTTTGGACTGTTGAAACTAGACTTAGATCTAGGTCTAGTTTCAGCTTGGATGGTCATGACATCTTTGAAGTCAAAGTTAGTGAAAATGCTTTGACAGATGCCAAATCATGCACTTGAAGTCAAAGTTATGGCTCTTATTAGTGAATCTGTAAAATAATATATAATATGTGTGGTGTGTGTTTGTCTGTATAATACATTCTGAGAAAATGATGAAGTGGTATTTTGTACCATAGACGATCAGTGTTATTACTTTTTCTTGGGTTGTTTTTATTTGTTGGGTTTGTTGTTTTTTTTTGTGCATCATGTAATATTCTATACCTTCCTTATTGGATTGTTGGAAACAATCTAACTCATTATTACAGTTCTAAAATTAGGCTTACCCTTCCTATTGGAGTTTCATGATTTCCAAAAGCCCCTCTGAAGTTCATCAGTGTCAGCTGTTTATCCCTAAATTTTGTTCAAATGCCTGATTTTTACCTTTATGATCCCTTATTTTTGTATGTCATGGAAGGCACTCTCCATTTTCAACTAAAATCAGCAAACATTGATTCAACTTGTGCTACGGGTTTCGTAGACTTTGTAAGCTTACCGGGGAGGCAGCTTTCAGTGTCTTCTCTGTGAGTAGGTCCAGATCTTTGACACTGACTGGGGTGGCACAAACTCAGTATCTTTGATACAACATAGCCCCAAAAGAACAAGTGAAGTTGATGATGGAGAACAAGTGAATCTTGATGATGGAGGTTGGTGAATGGAACTGTCTCCATCCATCAATCCACTTGTAGGTTGTAAGGCAATCATTGATTAGTGGATCTTCACTTATCAAGGCCCCAGTGTGGAGGAGCCCTGTCTTACCAGAAGATGACTGTATATTTTCCCGTTCATCGCTCCCTAGGACTCCCAACATGTTCTGATGTCAGTTTTTTTTTTTATAGTGTTCTCATGTAAAGGAAGGGCTCCATAATTATTACTGCAATCAAGACGCACCAATTAATATTGGGAGAGTAGTTTCAATTTGGCTCTAGTTAGCCCAAACATATATACTTACATTTATATTTACATATATATATATATTATTCCATGTTTTTCTTTTTGTTATGCATGTCAATTTTTTTCATTTAATCACTTTGTCATATGTTCTACCTTTAATGAATGCAGGCAGAGCAACAGAAGAAAGCAGCAGTCATTTCAGCCGAGGGAGACTCAAAGGCTGCTGAGCTTCTAGCCAAGGCGTTTGGCACGGCTGGAGAAGGTCTTGTTGAATTGCGTAAGTTGGAGGCAGCGGAGGACATTGCCTTCCAGCTGTCCAGATCAAGGAATATCGTGTATCTACCCCAAGGACAACAGACTCTCTTGTCTTTACCGCAGTGAGAAATGTAATGAATGTAATATGTTACTACTTTGACCATTGTGAAAAATATTGCATATGATTTGCTTTTTGTGATAGGTAAGACTAGTGTGCCTCTGTTCTGCTCGATCATAATGGAAATGGGAAAGTATGGAATGTAGGAGACCGTTTTTGTTTTTGTTTTTTGTTGCGAAGGAAATTTTGTGATTGCAATTGGACAGAGGCTAAAAATGTTGGCAGTGGTAGCACTAAGTCATTTTATGAAGCCCAATGTCAAAGCTATGACAGATGACGTTTGTTTTTTACAGCCATTGTCAGTCATAAGAAGAGGTACAGTGATTATTCTGTAGATCACATAAAGATTTTTTTTCCTCCAATATCTTTATAAAGGGTGTGCATTGTTTTATTTTTTTTTTTCCAATGTAAGGCTAATGCCTTGTAATATTGTTCAGATGAGTCATTTAGATTTTCTACGTGGATTTTGTTTAGCTGTCACATAGTATGGAACATATTTGTCTTATGAACCATGGACAAGGCATTCCGCTTTATGCCAGAATTCAGGCTTTTATGTTGGCATCTCATTAGATACCTTTAGTTTGAAAGTTTAGTAAGTAAAATATCCCTGTTAATTTCTACTGGGTTTATTAATGTCATGTCATCGTATTGGAAACATTTGTTATATACTGTAGTGGTCATACTAAGGTTAGATGTTTGAGGCATTGATATTTAGATACCAAGCCTTTTACCCAAGCAAATAATTATTTTTCATCAGTATCTTGAGATTTGAGAATTCTATTGTAAATAGTCAAACTTGTGAAATTGGATTCATCATTAAATTTAAGACCAAGACGGATATATTATAGTAATACAAACTTAGAGCATAGTTGTGATGGAATGACATTTAATTTTCACTGCCAAGTTTTTCTTTGGCATGATATATTATAGTATGAACTCTGTTTTAAATAAACATTCATTTCAATTTATACATCTTGTGTTGCTGGTCTTGTTATAAATGTTTTAAAAGAAGTGTCATAGTTTTCTTATCTAGTTGCCAAGGTTATGAATGGGATAGCTGTATTGTGTGTGAAAGTTCTCTCTCATCATCATAACAGGCCCAATGAAAAAGGATCAGGTTATAAGGAGGCGAATTATTAGCGGGGCATTTTGAATATCAGGAAAAACCTGATTCATGAAGAGTGGGTTACTTTATTATGTGGGCTATAAAAAGGTGGGTCCTTAGACAGTGACTACTGTATTTATACGGTGATAGTAATAGATGAACAAGAGACTTTTCGTGAAACAGGCAAGGTGTGAACAAGGAGGGACAAGATATTAGATCCTTTTTGTCTCTAGGATCAAAGAAGTAGGGAAAAGAAAGGAAATCAGGAAAACATATTGTACAGTTTTTGACTATTTGAACCCACATATTGTCTTGACACTGAAACCAAAACTTTACTTTTTGAGAAACAGTGATCTCTGAACTCCTTTGAAAATCAGGCCCTGTTCATTACCAGTATCAATGAACCTTATCTGGGGTCACTTCCACAAGAAAGTCGTAATGTTGACTTTACCAGGCTGTCAGCAGTAAACAAATGCAAGTTGCAAGGATTCAGGGGTTTACTTAGGAGAATGTTTTCTTATGTGTAAGGAAACAGGTTCTATTTATTGCACTTGCTTGAATACGGGGCCAACAAAAATTTAAATAGGATGTGACAAGTGATTGCATTGCACATAAGGGATCTTACCCTAAAACTAAAACTAACAGAAAATTGTAATCTTGTTGAATATAATAAAATAATTAATCATTCCATTACCAAAGGAAAAAGACATGCGCGCACACATATTTCATTTAGTTGACTTTCAACATTCAAGTGTAGTGATGTACCTAAGCAAAATAAAACCCACAACAGCAAATCATTCAATCTGGTATAAATATTGTTAAAAGAGCAAAATGTGAAACCAAGACTTTGTTTCCAATCTTTTATTTGATGATAATGCAAGTGTATATAATATGTATATGTACCGTATTTATATATATATATAAATTTATATTTGTCTTTACATGGTAAGGCATGGTATTTGATATGGTGTATAGCACTTAACATTTTGAAGATTTGAAAGGAAAATAAAAGCTATGAAGAAAATTTTAAATGTCAGAACACAACCATATTTCTTATAACTTAAATATATAATAATAATGCGATGTAGAAGTAATTGTGTTGCATGATACAGTGTTATTATAATCATATTGTTTACTATAATATTGCAGTACCCTGACCCACGTCTAAATGATGCACAACGCACTTGGTTGGGTTTTCCAACAGCTTTGACTTAACAATTAACACACACATGCACGCATGACACATGGAATATACCCGAAATGCACAAGACAATTAAAAGACGGAAAGAAAAAAAAAACAAATAAACAGACAAATCAAAAGCAATATGACGCATTCAATCGAAAAACTCAGATTGAATCTTCTTGTTTCCTTCTCATCTGTGAATAAAATTCGTGCCTATGAAGTCGGGGTTTATGCTCTTTTAAATATGGTTTTGTTATTATATACACAATAAATAATGGCATGGGGTCTATGACATGTTGTAATGAAAGCTTATTTAAAATCTATCGTTACCCTTATGAATGGCAGTATAAAATTCTTTCCAACTGTATAAATATAATTATGTAATTCCTTATTTATATTACCAGCTAATGGTCAGCATGAATATAAAATCAACACAACACATTTGTAATGCTTTAGACATTTTATGTCGTCTTATTTTAATTGATAAATAATAATATTCTAAAATTCATTCTAAAAATAGGAAACCCCCATGACATGATGTAAAAGAATGTTCAAGTATATAAGACTATTTGTCCTTTGCTTAATAATTAAGAGATTTAATGTTTCGGAAATATAATAATAATATGAACTATACAGAAATCATACAATGTACTGGCAGAGGTCTAGGTTACGGGGGTAAATCTAGATTAGATTTTACATTGTTATCACGTTCACAGGTTAATTGTATAAAGCTGCATCTAAAATGCATTGGTTTTGTCTAGCACGAGGAGCTTAAGAGGGCTTTCTTGCTCAAAATGGGAACAACAACAAAATCAAAAAATGCACTGATCCATCAATGGAGCACAGTATCCATCTATGGAATGTTATCTTGTGACAGGCAAAGCAAAAATGTCAGGAAAAAGTTTGATTATCAACAGTAGTAACAAGATTTAACATGGAAAAAGAAGAAAGGGGGAAGGCTATTTGAGGCACAAGATCAAAACAGCTTTTGAGTGAAAATTGAAAAAACAAACAAAACAAAAAACAACAAAACACTTAAATGGCCGATATCCACAAATACTGGTATATATCTACTTGGCAGCACTTTGTTTATCCCCCAAGTTTTAACTTATGTGAAACCTCATTACATGCTTACCACTCCCCCATCAAAACCATCATTTTCATTTACCATCTGATTGCCATTCATTTCACCATCCCATGGCTTAGGTGTGACGATATACAAAAAGGTAAACATCATTTTTGCCCTTTCCAATTAACGAGCGAAGCTTTACTAGTACAAGGCTAACTTTCCTCTGGTCCTTAAGTGGGTGATGTAAAGAAGTTTGACTATATTAATAATATATATCTTTATCGAGTTCCCACAGAACACACACAGTTGGACGCTTCATTTTGTGCTGGCATTCGGATACTTGTTTTTCTTAATTGCAATTATTTTTTAATTACAGCATTCAGATGCATGTTATATATGGATATTAATGACATATGATTGAAAAACCCAACTCACTGGAACTGAACAAAACATAAATGCAGTAAGCAATAAGAAAGAAGTCAATGTAAATACCCTTGAAATGGCGGCCTCTGAAGAAATACATGTACTCTTCTTAATCATTCATTGAGTTAAAAATCCAAACTAAATATTCTAGTCCTTAAAATGTTAAAAAAATAGTCGTACCCTATGCTAGAATTATTACACATGCAGGAATCTCCTTACAGCTGATGGCGGATACATAAGCCAATATTACATTCCACTGAAATTTAAAAAATGAAGTTCTAAAAATTAAAAACAAATCAAGGGGGAAAAAAATTCCCAAGACATGCAAAGATGGCGAGATCATGACAATAAATTATGTTGTAATATTTTTTGTATCAGGGAATGTATTTGGTGTAATAGTAATATTATATGACCAAAAAAAAACCAAACAAACAAAACAACTGAAGGTGGCCCTGTCTTTTCACTCTTGATCTCCTTCAAGGATATCAGCCCGTATACACACAACAGGAACTCACTACACGCATCTTGAGACATTCAAAAACTCGTCAGAGTGAGACAGGAGAGGTAGAGATCAGTTCAGCAGGCGTGTTCCTTGTTTGGGGAGAGCCACGTTTGTGTTAGTTTTGTAATATGAAAACATATTTGCTTCCCTGATCTAGAATTCCCATCTGTAGATCTTATAAAAATGAGGTCAAGGGATCTGATAGTGATAAAAAGCTTCAATTAATTAATCTATTCATCCATTCTCTTCAAAATCATACGTGTCTAGCCATTGTTCGGAATATATACAAGTACAAGAGTGAATGATATCTCCAGTAATATTTTCAAATTTCACTTCCTTTGCTTAAATAAAATATAAAACCAGTTTCTGTATAACTGAGCAGGACTGGGCTGACTTAAAAAAACAAAAAACAAAAAAAAAAACGTAAGTAGAGAAGTCAAATCAGGTTGAAAAATGAATGAAAGGAGAGAGAAGAATTGTTTTTCTTTTTGGTTTTTTTTTTTTTTTTAAATAAGGTTCACCATCAATATTTCTACAATGATCAATGGCCCTGGGATACACAAAATAAAGAAAATCAAAATGCTATAAAAATTTGTACTAGCACAAAACTGACAAGTTAAAAGTTTATACTAGTACTAAAACTTTTAATTGCTTTCTAGAGGGACAAGATAATTGGATAAGAAATTTATTGATAGAAACAGAGATAGAAGAACTGGCAATAATAGAGTTCCTGGAATGTTAGAAGTGATACGAAAATAGCTGTGTCCATCAGCAGCTCATTATCAACTTTCCATCTATCAACACTCAAAACGTGTAACTTAAGTTCAGACTCAAACCGAATTTGTAACAAGAATGTGCCAAAGGAATATTCGGTACATATATTGGAATGCAATATTTATAACTTCGTTCCACAGAGATATCAGAAATCCTGAAGATGACAAGGCCTTGTAATTAATCTAGACTGTACACAATTTCATATCTTCAAGAGCGACGCTAGTTTTGATTAAAAGTGAAAAGAAAGCACAACAATAAAACTGGCAAAGGGAGAAAATTTTCAAAGAAGCAAAAACAAAAAAACAATCCTTGATTTCCTCCATTGATGAATAAAAACAATTTCAGTCTTTCTTCCTTCAAGATGTCTTTTTATCTAGAATTAAACTTGCAAAAAAAAATTTAAAAAATTGGCGCTATTTTTTTAAAAAAGGAAGCAGATCTTGTCGCAAGGAAGGCAAATTTATAACTTCAGGTAAAAAGGGAAAACCTGTGACAGTGAGCAGATTATCTCTGTACTGTAAATCTGACATATTCATTTTTCACATCAGTAAACAAAGTATGTAAATGTAAAAGTACTGAGTAACTTGTCATAAAAAAAAAAAAAAAATGTATAAAAGTTGGAAATGCTTTTCTTTTATCATTATACGGTATTGCTTCTTATAAATTCTGATTCTTACAACATGCGTCACAATGACGTTGATGAACGGGTTGGTTGATTGAAATGAAGCCTTCGGGTCAGACCAGGGTACTGGGTATTGTTTCAGAGGAAATAACGTGAAAAGACAGATGGGTAAACTTGAAGTGATGATAAAAAACAGATGCCCTCTCTTCCTAGCACGAGGCACCTGCTGTCCACCCTCTTGACGGAATGTACATGAAATCTACACACAACTGGCTTCACCGCGCATACACCTTAAAATCCCACCCTTTCATCTGCTCTTCCTGCAGTATACAAACTCGTCTCTTATGACATCCACACATCCATCGCACAGGCGCAAGACTTGGAGCTACCTAAACCCTTGCGAGGAGCTGGTCGGGGTGCTGGGAAGACGTCGCTGGCGGGTCGGTGCGCCGCCGAGACCTTTGGTGGGGGTCACGCTGCCGGGCCTCTGGGGCGTCGACGACGAGTGTGGGGAAAAGGTCGGGGTCGTAGGACGAGACCTGACGGATGAGCCAAAGGCCACTGTTGGGGTGGTGGACCTCGGAGTGATGATGTGAGAACGGAGACGAGACGATGAGGCTTGTGTGGGCGTCTTTCTTCCTGATATGTTGGTAGAGGACGTACTCAAACGCTTGGTTCGATTTAAATTGCCGGTTGAACCTGTGATAAAAAATGTGTTAAAAATCCATAATGAGTCAACGGTTCATGTTATGCATGCTTTACATCTTCTGAAAGTCTATCTTACTCTTACCCATCTTTAAACTTTTTATCTTGGAGATAAAAAAAAAGAACTAATTATACATTTTCAAAGTGCTTTCACATAAAATGCAAACGCAGTGAGAAGTGCTTGATTGTGTGATTGTTACGACCAGGTCAAAACACATTGAGGAGAAATGGCTTCTACAGGTACTTACCATTGCTCTAAACATTTACAACAGATAAGAACAGGCAGTTTTTGTTGTTTTTATTTTATCTCACAATAATACTAGATGATGCAATACGATTTCATTAATCTAAATAATAGATACAGTACAATATTATTGAAAAAAACTGAAAAGATAGAATATAAAACTGAGCACTAAAGTAAAGACAATCAAAGAAAAGAGAAAATAAAACAGAGAATAATCCTAGTCACAATATAGCTGTGGTAATAATCCTAATAATAATTAAAATAACACAAAGTAACTAACAAGGAAAAGATATATCTCTAAACACAACTAAAATTTAAAGAAACTAAACTTACTAACACCGAAAAATACAACAACAATAAAATAAAGTCAACAATGCGAACGGGTTCACCTGAATTAGAGATCCGCTGGTCCACGAGGGAAAACGTGACCGCTCACCAGAACGATCCTTTGACGAATGTATGTGTGTGTGTTAGTCTGATATCCTTTTGTGTTTTAAGTATTTTTTGTTTATGATTGTTATTACTACTACTATGGTACTGCTGCTGCTACTCCTACTACAACTACTACCTACTACTACCTAATTTCTGATGGTGGTAACGAGGGATTCTAGTGGACCAGTTAATGTTGTAATTTGGTCTCTGACATACTCATTTGTTTTTCGGTCTTTCCAGGAGATGCCCAGGAGTTTTCTAAAAACATTTGTATTCGAATGCATGTAGTCTTCTAGTGGACTCAGCTGTCAATGTCCAACGTTCACAAACATTCAGGACTATGGATTGGATAAGGGATTTTCAGAGCTTGAGTTTTGCTGGGAAGGGTATATCTTTGCTCTTCCATATTTGGTTTAGTTTGATCATTGATGCAGTTGACATGGCTATTCTTGTTCTTATTTCGGCCATCGACTTTCCAACTTTAGTCACAGTGGCACCAAGATACTTTGAGGTGTTGACCTCTTCAAGCTGCTGTCCATTCATGTAGATGTTTGCTGTGGCGTCTGATGTACTATTAATGAGGATTTTGCTTTTCTCTGTGCTCCATGCCATACGACTTTGGTTAGATCTTGGAGTTCTTCGTCGCTCTCACCAATAAGGTCAATGTCATCAGCGAATCGCAGGTTGCTTATTGTTCGACCGCCTACTGAGATCGTAGAGTGGAATCCATCTAAGGCATCATAAGGAATCATGATCATCATGAGGAATTTAGGACATCCAGTGTTTCTAATGCTAGGCTAAAATAATGAAAATTTTACATGTTTGCCTGAAATTAAGGGTTGCTGTTTCAGAGTTATTATCCTTGAAAGGTCATTAAGTACAAACGTATACTTTATCTGGTTTAGAGGCAATATCCCATAATTTTGAAACAAAAGGCATTGTACCTTTCGTTTCCAAAACTGGAATCTATATATGAGAGATATTTTACTTGTCTCCAAAAAATAACAACTGCCTTAACACAGTTATAGTCCTTGAAAAGTCATCAGTGTATACCTTCACGCTCTTCCCCATGATCATATAAATACTGTAAGTCAACTGGCCCACTCCCTCATCCTCTTCGTCCCCGTCGCCCAGGTGTCATTTGATGACATCTAGTTCTTTTAATACTAGGATGCCTCAGAAGATACAGTTTGCATGTTTACCACTATTCAAGTTTTACTATCTAAGAGTTATCGTCCTTAAAAAAAAAATCATGAAGTGTAAATGCATACCAGCTCTGCTGAATTAATCAATATCTCAACACTGAAAAAATAGAAAAGGGATTATAACTTCTGCTTCCTTATACCAAAATCCATACAGATATTTTATTTCTTTGACAACATGAAATGCTGCCTTCACAGTGTTATCGTCCTTAATTAAATGTCATAAATACAAATGTACATCCTTCATTATTCGTATTAGTATGTACAGTCAGTAGGTGAGATTGACATAATCCCACACCACCTAAGCCGCGCCATCTTCCCGCTCCCCTACGGTCGGGGGGAGGGGGAGGGTTAATTGTTTGTGTTTTGTTAAATCAATTGGGGCTGCCATGGCAGTGTTATACTGAAGCCCTGGATTTACATCGCCTTGTCCTACACTTTTTGGCACCAGTACAGTTGCATCTTGTGAAGCCTTGTGACCTGAAGAGGTTCGAGAAATCACCGCCGAGCGCGGTGAAACGGTGTTTGTGTCGTCAGTGCTTAGAAGACGCTCGGGGCACTTATCGAATTGATTCTGGAATACATACCACTGAGAATACCAGCTTTACGTCGTCATCATCATCATCATCATCATCATCATCATCATCATCATCATCATCATGCTGTGTCTTACCTGGAACAGACACTGACGGCCCTGGCTTGCATCCATCTCTCGTATCATCCATGAATTCGTTGTTGCTCATTTCCTTTGATGTTGCCCATATGCTCAGGCCGTCCACTTATGCCGTCCTCTGCTTCTTCCGCCCTCGATCTTCCCCGTCATACTAAGCTATTCGATTCCACTTTTTCTATAGACATGGCCCATGAACCTCATCTGTCTTGTACGTATTGTTTTTATAAGCGATCTCTGTATATTTTCCATTTCCAGTACCTCTTGATTTGACTTCTTCTCTGTCCAAGTTAATATCTTCAAAATCTTTCTCAGGAACCACATTTCCGTTGCCTCTAATCTCTTCCTCGTGCTGTCGGTGCTTGACCAGCACTCACTACCGTATAAGAGAACAGACCACACACACATTTTTAGTATTCTCAGTTTGGTGTCCATTTTTTGTTTCTGTTGATCATAATTGCTGATTATCTTTTAAATGTGACTTTGGCTGCGATTATGCGCCTTTATATTTCAGAAGTACAATTTCCATCAGATGACCACAGGAAGCCCAGGTATTTGAATTTAATAACTTGTTTGACTGGCATACCACGACTTTGTACCTTGCATGTCGGAGCTTCGGATATTTTTGGATATTGCCATGCTTTCCGTTTTTGAGAAGTTTAAAGTCAGTCTCTTTCTTTCGCTAGCTTCTACCACAGTATAAAGTAAGTTTGGAGGGTTTCTTCAGATTGTGCTATCAACATAGTGTCATCCGTATACCTTAGATTGTTTATAATATTGTGTCCGCTCAAACTTACCCCTTTGATGCTTTCAATCTCTTTCAGTATGTTTTCGCTGTAAAGGTTGAACAAATCTGGCGACAAAACACACCCTTGTCGGACCCCTCTTCTTATTCATCTTTCTTCGCTGTGCTCTCCATGTATTCTTACAGTAACCTTTTGTCTCCAATAGAGGCCGCTCAGAGTTCTGATGTCTTTCATGTCATTGTTTGTTTAGCATTTCGAATAAGTCTTCCAATAGCATTTCGAATAAGTCTATATTTGTACAATATATATATATATATACTATGTGTGTGTGTGTGTGTCCGCATGTTATGTTATTGATTTTGGCGTTCATGTTTGTTGTTTTCTTTTCAAACGTTCAGAAAAACAGCCGTCGCACAAAGTGGCACAAGTAATCCAAGTCAGTCTCAAAGTAATCCAAACACTAGAAAGAAATTCCCGGTATCATCTGCAAGGTATACGCCTTTAATGAATGTTGTTGTTGTTTTGTATTTTTAAAATGAAATTTAAATTCTGTTTTACGAATTATTTACAACCACAGGAAGATCGGAATATGATAATAATGATAGAGAATCTATTATGAAAGGGAATGTGAAGATGCCAAATTCTATTTTGATAAACTGAATGCCGGAAAGGCTACAGACCCAGACAATGTTGGATGTAGCAGTTTTACGGTATTTCTACACACTTCCATGGAACTTACACATCATTATTTAATTGCAAACTCACATTCGTTAGGTTCCTTACATTGGGAAGACATCTTTTATCTGACCTGTCCCTAGAATGACATACCCATTTTTCTAATTTCGCTCAAAGACTTCCTACTTGTTGCATTATAGTTTGGTTCCGTCATCTATAAGATTTCATGAAAACAATGATAGCCATTAGAACACACTATAAATTACAATTAATCAAAATTCATCATGTTAACTAATGCACTTTTGGCCATTGCCTGTAATATGTAATGATGAATCATTTTTGTACTCGTATGTTTGTACAATTATGGGAACGAAATACTTTTATTACTCTTATTACTTTG
>JBBPCV010264209.1:0-12610 GCA_037974505.1 Plocamopherus tilesii
CCCCCCCCCCCCCCCCCCCCCCCCCCCCCCCCCCCCCCCCCCCCCCCCCCCCCCCCCCCCCCCCCCCACCCCTTTTTACCTGATGTCTCTTTAAGAAAAATTCCTCTTTTTTTCGCTTTGTTTACTAAATAAATGCAACCGCTCAATCTTGAATAACAGCACTTAATGTTATTATATCTGTTTTGATGTCCAATTGCACCACCCTCACTCTAAGAGAAAGAAATTATGGAATATTCCTATCTCTGCTTTGGTGTGAAAATGTACACCTCCATTCTAAGACAAAGAATTAGATCTAAAACACTAGATCCAGACAATTCGAATAGGCTCCATAGAAAATGTTTACAAATACAGAGGGAAGAATTTAATGAGGAAAAATAAGAAGGAAAAATGTGTGGTTCCAGTGAGAATTGAACCTGGGACAGTGACACTGACTCGACTCGCCGAGGTTAAGCATAGTGTTCTTATCACCTATTTAAACTGTCTGGATCTATTGTGTTAGACCTAATTACTTGCCTTTTAATTTATCCCATTTACCTGCCTCATATTTGTGTCTTCCCCCCATTCTAAGAGCATAAAAGTGAGGAAAATTCCTAATTTTTGACGATGTATCCAGTTATTTACTGTGTCAGTATTAATAGTAGGATCACAATATCTGTATATGATTTATTACTATAGAACCACTTTGTATCTTCATGTACTGGAATAAGTCTCCTATTGAAAAGAGTATGTAGAGCCATACCCCGTATGAAAGGCCTAAGTGCTTCTCACAGTTCTGTAGAGTTATACTATTTGTAAAAGGCCTAAGAGCTTCCCGCAGTTCTATACAGTCATGCCCTTCATCATTGGTCTGGGCTCATCTAGGGGAAATATCAGACTTAAGAAATGATACGATTTGTACCATATTGACTTAAGACGTACATCATGTGATATGTACAGGGCAGGTTTGGAAATACACCAAATACACCATGCTAGCTTCAAATGTGCATTATGTTGGATGAGTCTATAGGATACATATATACAGCTATATTGAAGACTTCAAGAAAGATATCATTCTGGCTTCAGACAAGTATCAAACTGGTTTAAGAAAAACATCTACCAATGCATCATGCTGATAAGAAATTTACCAAACTCGTTTGAGAGACGTATCAAGCTGGCTTAAGAAATTAATCACGCCAACATAATAAATGCATGTCTATTTTGGGTTGAGTCATATGCCAAAGTGTCTTTAGAAACCAGTCTACAGATACAGGAGAAAACAGATCTGGTGCGTACAGCCTCGAAACGTTTGTGACTTACAATAAATAAGAACAAGGCTAAGATTATAAGTCTTAAAACCGGCAACACTGTTGCAATAACTACAAATGGCGAACCACGCGAAGATGTAGACAGCTTTACATACCTAGGGAGCACCATCAACAAAGAAGGAGGAGTAGAAGAAGATGTTAAAACAGCATTCAGAAGGTCCTTCAAGCATTTCGAAGCTTAAACAAAGTCTGGACGAGTCGGAATATCCAGGAAAGAACTAAAATAAATATCTTCAACTCCAATGTAAAGGCTGTAATGATGTATGTCTCAGATACATGGAGAACAAACAAGATAACTATTCAGAAACTCCAGTCATTCACCAGCAGATGTCTGATGCGCATTGTAAACATACATTGGCCAGATATTATAAGCAAGAGGGATATGTATGAAAGAACAAGACAACAACCTGTAGAGATAGAATCGAAAAGTAGAAAGTGGAGATGGATAGGCCATACGTTGAGGCAACCAAGGGAGAACATCACCAGAAAAGGTTTGTCATGGAATCCACAAGGTAGCAGAGCAAGAGGGAGGCAACGTAGAGGAAAAGGGAGACAGGGGCAGAGATGAAAAAACAAAAGAAGACATGTGTCCAGCTGGCCCAAGACAGGAGGGGGTGGAAAGCCTTTGTTAATGGTCTGTGCTCCATGTGGAGCTGAGAGGCTGAGAAGAGAAGAAGAATGCATCATGCTGACAAGAAATGTATCAAACTGATTTGAAACATGTATCAAGCTGGCTTAAGAAATTAACCACGCCAACATAATAAATACAGGTTTCACTGAGGTAAGTCACGTGCCAAAGTGTCGTTAGAAACTAATCTACTGGTTTCAGATATGACAAATCGTACTGGTTTTAGAAGAGGAAACAATATAAGTAAAAAGTTACTGGGAATTATCACACCTCAACCTGATGAGTTATGTTATTATAACTAACAATTATTGTAGACCGCTTCTCCCAGAACCCAACAAGTACATTTTTTAAAATCAACACACAATTCTTACACATATCACATTTTCTGGAAGACAGTTATAAAGTCCAGCCACTCTTACACTAAAATTGTATTGTAATAAGTCTAATGGAGATCTTTGTAGGAACAGCTTTTTGCTATTGCCCCTCGTTCCTTCTTAATGTTAGGCGCCTTCTTTTTGTTTCGTTGAACACAGAAAATAAAATGATCTTTTTGTGGCCATATTCATTTTGTAGAACAACGTTCAGTTGAAATTTGCGGCTCTACTGATTTTCGCTTAAAAAATCCATACCCCATATCCGGCCCTCTTTTTCAATAAAGTCTGGGCTTTTGGAATCGAATTTGTCTGAACAAAGCAAAAACGTTCACCACTGCTTTGTAACCTTGGGGAAGAAAACAATTTAAGATGGAACAAACTGATGCTAAAAAGAATGATGATGTGACCAAATATAGTAGATAGCAGAATAATCTTTTGCCGTACTTTCTGTATCACCGTGGATGTGTTATGTTTCTTTGTTGAAGTTTTAGGATAGTTATTCTTAAAAAACGTCAAACTGATTCTGTACAATTTACATTATGTGCACTATTCAGGGCGTTTACACGCTGATGACAGTTCTTCGGTGAGATGAAAAGGCAAGCAGAACCTATTTAGGGTTGAATATAACATCATCTGGTCGTATCACTGTCTTTGTACAGTTTGAGCTATTTCCATAATGGCCGCTTGAAATCAAATTGTCTTGAACGTAGAATCCAAAATAGTAGTTGATTCTGACAACAGTCCAATTTTATACTCCTTTGCAAATTTTAGTGAAAAACGATTTGAATGTGTTGTCTTCGAAGACTTTCTTTATATTATAAATTGTATTGTAGTTGTATACTTCAATCATGAAAAACAGAGAGTGCGAAATTTTGAATTATAGAAATAGTATACAAATATATTGATCGATGCATTGATGGATTCAAAGACGGTCCTTAGAGTATGTAAAACATTGAACATTGCTTCATAGGCTTTTCCATACTCTATCTTAGGGTGTAGAACTACGAGAAATGAATTGGCAATTTTATGAAGATTCAGGATTATGAATATCATCAAGATGAGCACCACTTGCTTCACCACTTGTCGATCTTTTCCTGTCAATTTGGTAGAACCTGCCTCTTTCTCTTTGTCGTCTGCTGTCTGACTAGACCGAAATTGGGCCGATTCCCTCAGCTTGGATATCATCACCCCTACACACAGCATGACGATAACCTGACTGAATATAGGCATTATGGCTTCCAATATTAGTCGCACTATATCTTTGACCCTCTCTCGGTCACTTGATACCCACAATGCAAGTCTGGACCTGTTTTGACCCGCTTCAAACAGTTGTTTTATGCCCATATTAAGGAAAACGGCCGTTTGACAGGCCATGGGAAACAGAAAGATCGGAACTAATGCTTTCAAACATGTATTCTTTGTGAATATGTGTTTGAATTGAAGAGGCTTGATAACACACATACATCGAGCTACCCCCAAGAAGGTAGACGTTAAACCAGTGGCAGTGTACATTATGAAAGCACTGTTGTCAGCAAAGTAAGCCAAGGGAATTGGGTCTATTTTTAAAAACAACCAAATGCCTCTGACATATTCCACAAAACTCAAGATCGCAAATATGTTTCTCATGGCTATGAGCACGACGTAAACCAGGTCTGAGCAAGAAATGGCCAGGAACAATGTCGTCACCCCGTCGTTCACGCCCATAGCAAGGAACGTTTTTATGTTGATTACGTTGGTGATGATGCCAAAACATGCTATCAGCAAACCGAGGCTTAGAAACAACATTATTAAAAGGTTGTAAAGCTGGCCGTTGAGGATTCTTTCTTGTGTGTAAGATGTTTCTGGCATGGTACTATGAAGTGTAAAGTTAATTACATCCTCAATATATGACATGTTAGAAATGGGAGCCATCTTTGAAAGTGGCGACAAAGGCATTGAAAATTGCAAGAGATGTTCCCCAACGCCTATGACCGTTTCCGTCACAGCTGCTGTTAACGTCTTGAAAAACACTACATCTTCGTACTAGTACAATGTAGCGTCATACGTGTGCTGATGTAAAGATAAGATACTTTACGTTTATATTCAAACAATCTCGTCCTTCGTCATTTTTTTTTTCTTTCCGTCGTCACTTTTCTTTCTCCTCATCGTCCCGTTGTTAAGACTGCAAAATTATTGATTGTTATTGCGCAGTTTGTCTTCCCGAATGAGAACTTGGAGACGAAAATTGGGCAATTATAGGTGTACCACCTGGGGCTTTATTTACAAAAACATTAATGGGCAATTGTAGGAATGAAGATGCCGTCTCGATTTTATATATTTTTTCAGGTCCACATAATGCGTAATAATTATAGTTGGTGACAAATTTCTAAGCTATATCTTGTTTGAAGAAAAACAGTTTGTTTCCGTCGTATTTCCCCTCGTTGGACTAAAACTCGCTACCGGGTAATCGAAACATTTACCGCAAAGAAAAGGAAACCGAAAAGAAAAAAATGACAATAGAACACATTATTGAAGTCTATGACAATTTCTATACTCGTTTAGGATGAAAAGTGTGCTTTTTGAAATAATCAATTTGCCTAATTCTGTGTTTCTTTCCTTCGATCATTTGTGAAGCTGATATAAAGTGCTTTTATAAAGAGATCTGGTGTTCAAATATTTACATTAGCATCTCCAAATGTTGATAATTATTTGTATTCATACCTCCCTTGTACATTCAGATTATGGAATAAACTCCAATTAATGACAAATACGGCAAAGATACGGAAATTTTAAACAGAAAGTTGAAAGCACAAAACGTACCGTCTAAATAAAGGAAAGAGGTACTTTTGGCACCTTTACAAGAGTACTCAATTTACTGAGTTTTTCTCCAATTTCGAAAAATAAAACTAAGCTTTGAAGACTACGGCTACACTCAAGACAGCAGAAAGATTCAACAAGGATGGAAGGAAAGAAGTAGGACCTTCTAGCACGACTCAACTTCCGCTTACTTTATTAATTAATAAAAAGACATCTTTCGTATTTTCACAACACCAGGATGACTGAGAGAGAGAAGTAAAGCTGCTGGCCTCAAGCGTTAGCCGAAGTCAAGTTTAATTCCACTGTCGCTTAAGTCAGCTTTGAGTGTTAAACAGCCGATTGGTAATACTCATAGTCTATCTGAGAAGAGTACAGCCAAAAGCCAATTCACGTTAACCTATCTGTACGCATTCATTCGTTCATCCATCATTCTGTGTCGCCATACCGCAGGTCCTATGCACATCTTTGGATTTCTGGTTACCTATTCGAGCATCGAAATCTACCAGCTACACGTGATCTATTTTTGCTGCGACCTGCGTCCCTTCTTCGCTTGGAACAGGTCTTTATACTTTGGAATCATTTTTCTTTTAGTGAAGTCGCTGCAGTATGACATACATCGGGTTCATTTCAGGTCAAAAGATGTTTAGTCTGATTTTTAGAGAAAGAACGTTATCAAAATTTACTCTCATTGTCTATTACTGAGATGGGATGCATCCTTGTCGAGCAACACTCCAGCTCTTTCGTCAATTTGACTTCATATTGACGACATCATTTGATAGTCTTCAGATATATTGGAACACGAGCTCCTTCCCTTCTACTCTATTTCAAACCTAAAATACGGGTGGCTTTTTAGTCCGTACTTAACGAGCACCAACCAATAAGCAACAAACCAATTTTCTTATGGACAATGTTAACGCAGTGATAGACTGGTGATAAGGTGCTATCTATTTTGCAAGACGGTATCCACGAAACGAAGCTGGAGCTGATCCTCCGTTTGCTTTATAGACTTATTTATTGTTGATGTTACAAAGCGAACGTTAGGATGTCAGTGCTTTATGTAAGAGCGTCCCTCGTGAAAAATCGGTTTGTCAAAGTCATTACGCCAACAGGGTATTCTCTGCCATCTATCATATTCCTTCCCAGGGAATTACTTGATGGCCGTTTCAATTATGCATCGATTTATATTATAATTAAATAGCAATTGAATGACCATTTCAATTAAGCGTCGATTTATATCATAATATACCAATTGAATGACCGTTTCAAGTACGCGTCAATTTATATCATAATATACCAATTGAATGACCGTTTCAATTATGCATCGATTTATATCATAATATACCAATTGAATGACCGTGTCAATTATGCATCGATTTATATCATAATATACCAATTGAAGGGCCGTTTCAATTACGCATCGATTTGTATCATAATATACCAATTGAATGACCGTTACAAAGGGATGAGGTAATAGTTTTATTATAGCGCTGAAAATAAAGGAATACCCCTGTGTATGTCTCAAATTATTGGTCAACTACAAAACGGAATGTCCAAACTGTGATAAGATTTAGATCTAAATATAAGTATCAAATGAATATCAGTGAATGCCTCAAATTATTGATCAATTACAAAACGGAATGTCTAAACTGTAATAAGATTTACATCTAAGTATAAGTACCAATGTGCAATGAGATTGCCGGAACAATAGTATTGTAATGGGAGATCACTCTAACGGAAAATGGCGTCAATGGCCTGCGACATCAAAAGGTCAAGCTGCTGTAGTTCTAGGGGCGTCGCTTGATTCATAGGGTTCCGTTCAAGCTCTTGATCCCCCCTACCCCCCCCCCTTCCACCGGCTATTCACCACCACCAAGACCTCTTCCAAATACTTCACAAACTAGACATTGGTGGGAGAGACCTTAGAATTCTGAGCAACCTCTATTGGAGACAAAAGGCTACAGTGAGAATAGATGGAGAGCACAGCGAAGAAAGATCAAAAAGAAGATGGGTCCGACAATGGTGTGTTTTGTCGCCAGATTTGTTCAAACTTTAAATCGAAAACATACTGAAAGAGATTGTTAACATCAAAGGAGTAAGTTTCGGCGGACGCAATATAAACAATCTGAGATATGCGGATGACACTATGACACAATATGAAGAAACCCTCCAACATATGCTTTTTATACTGAGGTAGAAGCAAGCCAAAAAGAGATTAACTTTAAATATCTCAAAAACGGAAAGCATGGCAATATCCAAAAATTCAAAAACTCTGACATGCAAGATACAAAGTCGTGGTATGCCAATCAAACACGTTGAAAAATTCAAATACCTGAGATATTTTTGTCATCTGATGGAATGTGTCCTTCTGAAATACAAAGGTGCATAATCGCAGTCAAAGTCACATTTAAAAGACTACCAGCCATTATGACCAAGAGAAAAATTAAAATGTACAGTAAATTCAGAATACTAAAAACGTATATGTGTCGGTTCTCTTATACTAGGAAGAGACTCGAGGCAACGGAAATGTGGTTCCTGAGAAGGATTTTGAAGATATCTTGGACAGAAAAGAAGTCAAATCAGGAGGTGCTGGAAATGGCAAATATAGATAGATCGCTTATAAAAACAATACGAACAGGACAGATGAGATTCATGGTCCCTGTCTATAGAAAAGGTGGAATCGAACAGCTTTGTATGACAAGGAAGATCAAGGGTAGAAGAAAATGTTATTTTAATAGAGGACGGCAGCGAGAAACATACGTGGACAGCCTGAACACCTGGGCAACATCAAAGAAAATGAGCAACAACGAATTCATGAATGCCTCGAGTGTGAGAGATGAGTGGAGAGCCATGGCCATCAATGCCTGTCCCAGGCAGGACACTGCATGATGATGATCCTTATTGTATATACATTTGCCATTACAAAGTCAAACATGAAAAGGATCATAAGCCGAAAAGTTGTATTTTCTATCACAGTAACATTTTAGTAAATTTTGTCCATACTATTTTTTACCATAATCCCTATAAAGATCAATGCATTTGTTGGGGAGTTGGGGTTTTTGGTGTGGTTTTTAATTGTTTCTTTTTGGAGGGAAGTTTCCAAACCTATGAAGATCAATGCATTTGTTGGGGCGTTGGGTCTTTGATGTAGTTTTTAAGTGTTTCTTTTTGGAGGGAAGTTTTCAAAGTAGCAACTTATGTCTATTTTGATATTTATTTGTGGTTTTGATTTGGTTGTTTTTCTTCTCGGGTATGGTTTTGGTTGGAGTTTTGGGTAGAAGTGTGTTAAAGAAGGTTGAAATTACAGAATGACTTCATGTTGAGTGAAAATAAGCATTATACATCATGTTATTGCTAATGTCTGATTATTTACATTATATTAAAAAATATAAATAAATTAATTTAAAATATATATATATTTTACAGGGAAGTGTCTGTACCTGTCAGGCCTTATACCAGAGCCAATGAATGCCTATGATGATTTTAAGTTGCTCAAGCATGGCATTGGCTTCACTAATATTTGTGCAAGAACCACCCGTGGCATTTCAGATTTGAGAAGGTAAGCATTCGCAGCTAATGCTGATTGAATTGGTACCATGATGAACCCATCATTGGAAATAAGTGCATGCAATAAAAAAAAACAACAAAAAAGCCCCCAAAAAACCCATACATTTGTCCGCTCTTTATCGAGGATTTAAGCATTTGCAGAGTCCAAAATTAAGTCTATTTTTAGGTGATAAAAAGTTTAACAGGCATTCATTTTTTGTTGTTGTAATAGGGTGGGGGTGTGTCTTGGTTTTCAATGTATATATTTCTCTATTTTATTATTTTTTTAAGGCTTTTTTCAGTGCTGACAGATGTTATATTTATAGAGAGAGAAGAGGAAGAGAGAGAGAGAGGGTGGAGGGGAGGGGGGTGAGATATAAAAATGAGATAATTCTGTACAATCGAACGATTTATTTACTCATTCCCTTTTTTATCTTGTCAGAAATGAAATAAGAGAAGGAGGTGAAATACTGCGAAAGAAGATCTTAAAATATCGCCCTAAAATAGCTGTCTTCAATGGAAAAGGTATGGTCTTGTGTTGTTTTGGATAGTTGTTGTAATTGTAACTTGCCTTGATTCCATTGGGTTGCCTTGGTTTTAATGGCTAATGCCACATAGGCTCAAAGGATTTCGCCTGTGGCTTTATTCCTTCACATTTTCATCTGGACTTAAAATCTATCTATTTCCCGGCATGGCTGGCCGTTTGAAATAAGAGTGATGTAAAATTCGGGATGGGATCTCGCGATTGTCTGATGAGGTCCCATAAAGGGCATTGGGGGAGGAGGTGGAGATTAGTTCCTCTTTTTTTTTTCTCCACCCATAAGTGTATACAAAAAATGATAGGTCTCAGAACAACTACAATTTGTTTGGATATGTTGGGGTTTTTTTTTCAAGATGAAAAATAATTTTTATGTGTAGTGTTAAATACCTCACTAACTCTCCTTCCCTTTCCTTTTTTTTTTCTTACATTTTTGTTTTACTCAAAGCTGTGACTCTTTGTATTTTCATTTCTAGGTATTTATGAAGTCTTCAATAACAGTAAAGATTTTTGTATAGGTAAACAGCCAGAGGTCGTAGAAGGAACAAATACCGTGAGTAATTTTCTTATTGAGTGAAATGATTTTTGCCCTGTTTTATGGAATTGTTAACTCAGAGAGATAATGGAGATTAAGGAAGCAAACAAAATGTCCATATTTAAAGAAAACATACTATTCATTAAATGATATAAAATTTAATATGTGAATTAAATAGCAAGTAATTTTTTTTTTTTTTGAATTAGAGTATAAATTTAACTCAGAGATATATAAGCAAAATACAAATTCTGTCTTTTATTAATTTGTGAAGTAATGTCTAGGTTGTTTCTCCAGATGGATTGTTTGCTAGTTCTTTCTTTAACTAAAGGATTGAAGACTCTGATTTGGTAATGATCACACAGACCAGCCATGCATTATAATAATACTCCTATGTAATTGTTCGTTTTGATCCATAGTACATACTGCTATTACATACTTGAGATTTGTGATTAATACTTACAATTACATCAGGAGATACCAATAACAGGGATGGTTACACCTCGAAGAGAAGAGCTGCATCATAGAAGAATGGATATATCTTGATAGATCAGTACCAGTTTATATCTCGCAATGAATCAGGACCATACCAGATGAAAATTCAATGTATAATTTCTTCATGGCATATCCTTCTTGGATGTAGTCTCACTCACAACTGCCTGATACATGTGCCTGTCCTGCTCTGTCCTTCCGCGACAAATAGACTTCCAGAATTTGTTTTGTCTTGCCCATTTTTCTTGGTCAAATAGCAGTCAAGCGATCAGGTGATTGCCTAATGGCTGTATCAGTGGTAATCTCAATCCAGAAGCCTTTGAACAAGCTTTACCATATATCACATTATAATCATAAATATTAAAAGGAAACATGCAAGTTGATAGAAATACTCAGAAGCTTTTTAACAGGCAATATCAAATTTTACATTACATTTGAAATATTAAAAGCGAAGATACATATAGAAGAAATGCTCAGTTTCTGTCTCTTGGACTACAATGAAGGAGACTCTTTGACATTAATATTGACATCCATCTTTCATTATACATTTAACCACTTTTGGTCTTACTTCGTTCGTCCCTCTCTCCTTTTTCACCTTTCTTACTCCTTGTTCTTGATTCATAATAAATGGCTTTTATAGAGCTTCTAACCCCCTACAAGTACAGGCTCTAAACGCAAATTCATAATTAACTCTGTCCTATCTGACTGATGTTTTCGTTAAATCTAATCCACAGATATTATTTGTGATGCCGTCATCAAGTGCTCGGTGTGCCCAGCTGCCAAGGGCCATTGACAAAGTGCCATTTTATCTTGGTTTGAAGAAATTGAGAGACTATGTCAGAGGTGACCTTGAGCATCTTGATGACTCTGAGGTCACCTTCCCAACCCTTGATATGAAAGTGAAGTCAGAAATAAAATTTGAGAAAGACGACGAATCTAATGAGTGTTTGAGTGAACTCACCCTTGAGCAAATTCAGACACGCTCAGAATATTTAGAGGCCCTGGCTGCTAGTGCAGAAGGCAGAGAGATTCCGGCCGAAAAAATAGCTCGCCGTCGACTGCGAGGGGGGAGCGATGATGAGGATAATGCTTTGAACTTTGAGGATGAAGAGTCTTCCCAGTCCAGTTGTTCATCTGAACTCCAAAGAGCATCTCAATCTGAGGCGTCCAGTCACAGTAGTTACACTATCTCCAAAAGTTTACCCGGTTCTTCTTTCTTCGAAGTGATTCCTGATGTCAAAGAGGAGCAGCCTTTTGACCCATTTGAATATGGAAACAATTCCTGCAGCCCAGACACACTGGAAAAAGAGGAGGCAAATTCAAACAGCCGGTTGAGTCCTGCATTATCATCATCAAAGTCTTCTCCACAGCTGTCCCAGCCTCCACAGGTGTCAACCCCTGTGGCGTCATCACCCCCAAGCCAAGTCTACACCAACTATACTCCATCAACGAGCGTCGCCAACTTTGGCTCCTCAACAAGCGCTGGTGGGGGCGGGCACATGCCCATGCCTGTTTGGCAGCAAAGCTCAGCTCACAACTATCCCACAGGAGAGATTAATAATGAAGGCATGCCCCGTCACCCAATGCCCTACATGCAGACTGCAACCCCGCACCCGCCTCCAATGCATTACCACATGCACTCGGCAAACGCTCCATATCATCAAGGTACAACGGCCATGCCCGTATCATCTCCACTGAATCCAGTCAGTCACTGTCCTGGTCAGTTCAAGGGCAGACCACCCCGATACCAGTGGTCAAATGGCTCAAGTAACCATATGCTACATGGGCAGGGGCTGCCAGGTGGAAACAATTATCCATACGCGTTTAGTGGCCGAGGAGGCTGTGCACCATGTATGCCCTATCAAGCCAGTGGAGTCATGAAGGGGGTCCCAAACGTGTCCTCCTCTAGCATGTCCCGCAGCTCACTGGATAAAAACGCCAAAGGTGGCTCAGCCACCTATCCATCTTCACATTTGCCAAATTTTTTCACCTGTTGATTTATTTGTGTGATTTGCCTCTTTTTGAGGTAAGTGCTCAAAAGGGGCTTCTTTTATCCATTTCAAAATTTCATTGATCATAATGTATCTTCAAGTGAATATGTAGTGTAATTCCGTGGGGTAATAGTGCAGAATTTTTGTCTGTACGTGCATATTGGTCTTCAAAGGTTAACTGGAAAGAATCCCAAGAGGACGTGAAAAATGCCAGTCATCTTTAGATAAAATCTAAGTGAATACCTTTGTAAATGAATGATCTTACATGAAAAGCCATGAGGGTGAAGTGAAACTGTTGTATATTATACATGGGCATTGTCATAATAATATTTGAAGTGTTTAGATTGTTTTTGTGCAGAATATTGACCAAAAAATTTATCAGACTTGGAAGGTTATTGGACATACATTGAAC
>JBBPCV010265320.1:0-12604 GCA_037974505.1 Plocamopherus tilesii
TAATAATGATAATAATAATAATAATAATAATAATAATAATAATAATAATAATAATAATAATAATAATAATAATAATCTTTCCCTCTTTTGCAGCCGACCTGAGTACAGCCCACATCGACCTTGACCCCTGTCGTCTGCCAGGGAGGGAGGGCTGGTCACTCCACAGGCTTCCAGTTCCTTGCCCCCCAGGTGTCGTTGGCGTGTCTTCGCCCGTCTGCTTGCCTCATTCTGTCAGGTAAGGCTTAGGGTCGGATCAGGCTTTGACGTCACGTGGCACACTTTTGGAGCCTCCTCTTCGGTGATTCTACGGGTTGCTGCTGCTACTATTGTTGTTGTTGTTGTTGTTGTTGTTGTTGTTTGTCCTTGCTTCTGTTGTTGCCGCTGGTTTTTTATGTTTGAGGTAATGGTAGTTTTACCTGGCCAGGAAGATTTTACTTGATTTTATTTTTCCTTTTTTTTTTCGCGGTTTGTAATTGTTTTTGTGCGTGTACGTGTGTATTTGTGTATGTTCGATGTGTTTGTGTGTATACGTGTGTGCTTGCGTGTGTACGTGTCTGATTGTGTGTGTGTGTGTGTGTGTGTGTGTGTAGTATAAGTGTGTGTTTGTGTATGTACCTGTGCGTAGTATGTGCGTATACGTATGTATTTTGTGTGTTTGTGTATGCGTAGCGTGTTTGCGTGTGCACGTGTTTGATTGTGTCTAGACGTATGTGTTTGTGGGTACACGTGTGTGTTTGCGATTGAATGTGTGTGTAAATGTGTGTCAGTGTGCTTAAACGTAATGGTGTGTTAATGAAGTTTTCGTTGTTCAATTACAGCAGCTATCATTGCTGTTGCTGTAGCTTTCCCCTCGGAATATACCCTACAGATAAATAACCATCCCTTGTGCTAAGTAAATAATAAAGACATTTATTTATTTATTTATTTGAAACAGAGTCCGTACCTTTTAATGTAACTAATATCTATGACTCTATGTGAAATTCCAAAGTAAACTCAAACAAATTCAATATTTGCCGGCATGATCTTGTCGAATTTTTATTCCTGTACTTTTCAAGACTTTTATCACCTGAGGAAATCATTATTTTTTTTTATATGTACACAAAATGTGTGATTTAGATTTCTGAGAAGCAATTATGTTTGTTTTGTTGATTCTTGTTTTGACTTTTTTTTTTTCTTTTAACAAAATCTGGTCAAAATTTAATGTAAAATTTGTTTGAAAACACTGTTGGTTTTTTATTTGTTTTTGGGTTTTTTTAAGTATTTTAAATCCTATATTTCAGATGACTTTAATAATGAAACTGATAATGCTGAGAGTGAGGGCAAGAGTAATATAGTCATTTCATTGATGCAAGAGCACAAGAAAAGGCGGAGTAAAGGCAAAGTCAAAAGCCATCATATTGGGTTTTACATCTACAAGGTAGGCAGCCATTTTGTTTTTTTATATAAGTTTTGTAAGGCAGTGAATGAGTGGGACTGAATCTTTGCCTTTTAGTTTGTTTTTTTTTTTTGTGTTTTTTTTTTCCTTTTATTTTTACTTTTTTGGAGTAATATTGATTTTGGACAGCGACATAAAAAAAAAAAAATACCTGAGCAGGGAGGAGATACAGGTTCTCAAATTTGACAGGGTTTTGTATGATATAGACAACACACTGACTGTTCATGTCAGTATTCTTGGCCATATAAACGATTATGAGCATTGCAGATTTTCCACTTTCATACTTATTCAATTTTACAGCACAAGGCACCATTCATTCCAATTTATAGATTATAAGGGATCATCCAGGTGAAATTCTTATTTACGACTGACCATTGAGGGGTCTGATTTTAAGAGACAAAAAATAATCGGCTTTGTGTCTAGTGTAGCTGTTTAAGCAGAATGGTCACTCGGTCAAGCAACAACCATTTAGCTGTTCATTACATTTTATCATTATTGTTTACCTGGTACACAATGATCACTCAAATTTTTCTTCTCTAACGTTCCCCCCATACCAGACTGATAATCCTGATTGCAAACTTAGCCATCAGCATTTCCGCTACACCCTGGATGTGGCCAATACTAACTACTTTGTTGACTTTAGAGAAGTTAGCGCTCGTTTTGAATTAGACCCTGGAGAGTATGTTGTCATTCCAAGCACCTTTAAAGAAAATTGTGAAGCTCATTATATGCTTCGAATATTTGGGGAAAAGAAATTCACTCTAAAAGGGTGAGTATTACTAGATTTTTATTTACATTCATATTACTGGTTCGAGAACCCAGAGGATCTTTTTGCCCTATTTCAAGCAAGGGCAGTTCATTTGATATTTCAAAACAAATTTTTTTCAAGTGCAGTGATAGGTTGCTATGACATTATCATGTAAGAGTATCACGTTTTTCTTTCTCCATTCATTCAGTATCATGATACTTTCATGATCAATGCTTTTTTTTTCTTCTCTCAGACCCATATCTTCATAGCCTGTCACAAAAAGTGAGGTTTTTGCAAGTTGGAATGAAAGTTTTGGCAACCCTTAAAGAAGAAGAATGGAAGCAACAGTAACTGATTTTTTGGTTCACACACAGTAATGGGCCATCCTGCATTAAACAGCTTTCGATTGGCTTCAACGCATTTTTTCATCAACCATTTTCATTCTTTGCATCAGGTCTGAAGGAAATCAAAACTCTTCCTTTCTTAATTCACTATTTTGTATAATTTGGACCATTTCAAACTTCTATGTCACTGTTTATTCTAGGGCAATGAAAGAAAAAACTGCTTTATATGGCTCAATTAAAGCCCATCAAAAATAAATATCTACTTACTTAAGCTAATGAAAACAATATTTTTAAGATTTTAATTATGATTTGGTTTTACAAAATAAAAACATGTTCTAAATTTGTATTTGGTTTAGAAAATATGAATAAGTTCATATCATTTCTGAAATGACATTTTCACAAAGCATTAATTGTCTTTAAATTTAAGAAATGACATTTAAAATATTTACTGGATCAGAAAAGTTAAGATTATAAAACATAGCTTATGATTTTATTTTCTGAAATGGTCATGAGGAGAAATTTATATCTGCTGAAATTTCTGAGCTATTTCTCTCACATTCCATTTAAATGTCATTTCGAATTGTGTTAAAGCTACATCAAACTTATTTCCTACTTTGATGTGATTTTAATTAATATTTTTCATGTCATTCGTCACATACATTTAACTATTATATTTTAAGAATTATTTTTATTCCATTTTTTTTTCTTCAGACATAGGACTTTTTACTCCACAATTATCAATGACTTCTTTAATTTTTTCAGATTGTTTTCCTTTTATTTGTAATGAGATTACATTTCTGTTGACATTGTTTGTTGTACATTTCTCATGATGTAATTTCTCCCTGCTTTACACCTTCATGGCACTTTCTATGACTGTACACAAGTTGATGGGTGATGGGAGACAATTTATGTATGAGAACAACAAAAACGAAAGATCTTACAGCCATTGCTGTATTATTACAGTTGAATTTGAAATTTATCTAGCACTCAACAGCTTTGCTCAGTTTTTTGTTTTTGTTTTGTTATGTTGTTTTGTTTTGTTTTTTTGTATAGGCTTTGTATAAAATAATGAAATGCTGACTGAACATTCCATTTAGCACTTTGCTGTCATCCTGACATATATAAATGGCGTTTTTAAAATTGTTTCACAAATTTTAGAAATATGAAAGTAAAAATGTAAAAACATGAATGCAAATATCACATTCAGATAAATATAAATTTCAGTCATTTGTTTATATGTTACACTATGGACTGCTGACTGCTTATCATATTGACTTTGTGTGAGGGAGAGAAAGATCATATAAAATACCTACGCATTGTGTGTGAGCAAAATAGTTTTCTTATGTGCTGTAACTGCTGTAAAGCTAAACGTGATATTTTTCATCAGCAATGCGTTAATGCAACATTTAATTTTGTGATATATATAACTATAAAATTCTAATCACTATCAATATCATCAGACAGTGGACATAATACATGATAATAAGATAATTATCAAAGCATTATCAAAAGAGTAAAAGTTTATTGTTTTGTAACGCCACATAAACTTCATTTGCTCCTACTTTTTCTGTGCCATTCCATATAAATACAAGATTCATGCAGATTTACCAAGGATGTACAATGGAAGTTGATATCCCACCCTCTGTCCTCCCCTCTCTCTTCCCACTATTTTAATCTGCCTTTTATTTTTATTTTAAAGTTGTAATAGTAATATGATGGTGATGATAGCAATGATGATCAACATGGTGATGATGATGATGATGATGATGATGATGATGATGATGATGACGATAACGGCGATTATGATGGTGATTATGATGAAGATGATGAATGATTTTGTGATATTTTTTATGTAATAATTGTCCCGTACAATAATTACAATCAGCCAAAATTTCTTTTCAATCTTGTATAAGTAAAGCCTGTACATAAATTTTATATGCCTTTGCTTTCCTGAACTGTGATGAACCTGTAGCACTCTGCCCTTACCTTGCTGTTTTTCCTCTTTTCTGTTTTCACTGTGAAATGGAAATAGCTGAGCACCACCTATACATTGCCTCTTTTCAACTCATTTGATACATTTTATGATAAAAAATAAATCAGGAATTCCAGGCTAATTTTAATGGAAAATTATTTTAAGATAACACACAGTTTAATGTACAACTATAATAGACATTGAGATATACATTAGAAGCAATAGACACTAACCAATTGTTTTGGGAAAAGAATTGATGATAATTGTAATAAAAATCATTATCAACCTGAGTAGATTATTCAAATTATATTTTTACTATTGTCTCTATGAATATTCTGCTGTAATAATAATGACTTTAAATACAGAGGAGTTCATTTTGATAAGTAGCTTAAAGAGGTTATCATTTTGACAATAAAATAGAAATGAAATCATCATGTATGCTAAAAATGATGTCATATGAAATATGATTCGCAATTTAATTGCCACCTCCACATCCAGATAGCATACCTCAAAGTAATATGTGCAGCACTTAAGTATTCAGCTTCAGCGTTATCAGCAAGGGCATATATTGGTATAGCATATTTTCTATTCCTTTACCTGTTAACATATTGCCTTGTTCTGTAAACGTGCTCAAGTTTTAGGTTTATGTGGGGGGGGGGGGTATCCTTTTTTTTTTATTCTTATTTTATTATTATTATTATTATTATTATTATTACATGTATTATTATTATTATTATCATTATTATCGTTATTATTATTATTATTATCATTATTAGAATTACATGCAATATCATTTGATTCTATGCGGGTAAAAATAACATTTGTGTTTTACACTAACTTATACATCTTAAAATCAAAAGAAAGTTTCATTAAATTGTATTTTTCTGTAGAAAGAAAATACATGTATAAGGATTCCTCACTTAGATACTTTGATTCAGTACAAATCTTGCTCAATGTATGATTTCTGCTTTTACTTTCACAAGTTTCATAAAAAGCAAGTAAGATTTGTAGAGGTTTGTAGAACTGATTGGCTTTAGTATTTGAATCAATCCACTGTATGGATTTTCTTTTCATGTTTACACTAACATCGAATTAAACATGAACAATGAAATCAGGAACTTTACTCAACTTGCAATGTGCACAATAACACATTATTATGTTTTTATGCTCTTTACCCTCTTTCACTCTGTAAGATCTCAAACTTTTATTTACATCTCATTCAGCATGGTTATTATAATGCATTATCCTACCATTTGGACAACTTTACTTGTATATCTTTTTGTGTGTGTGTTGTTGTTGTTTTTTTTATTCAACTTGGCATGTGTTGAATGAAAGGAGAAATATCAGAAGCCTATTTGTGAATAATAAATTTATTATAATTATATCAGATGTGTCCACAACAAAAGTGGTCTGGAAATTGAAAGCTCAGAACTTGTAGCAGAATTATTTTGTCTTTTGAATATCTTCTGAAAATATGAATATTATTGATGCATTCGTCTTGAATACACATTTATTTTAAAAGTAAGGTATAAAAGCTGCAATGCCACTGAAGTTTTCTTTATTTTATACACTTTTAAACTTTTTGTGTTGAATTGATCTCGATGGAATGGAACTACTCTCCCTACATTAAAACTTATCTCTCATCCAGCCTAGGGTGACTGGAAGTTTATCAAAGCTAGCAGACTACTACATATTCAGACATTTTGAATAATCAGTCTTGGAAATATCTCATAACTGACCCAGTCTATATTCCTGCTTTACCTAACTGGTTCTCATCATGATTACCACTTTGTGATATTCAAGTTTTTGAATGTTTTTTGTATAATGATATTTGCTTGAAATTATGAGCCTAGCCTAAATGTCCAGGCTGTCTCTTTCTATTATTCACCTGATATATATTTTGTAATTTTATTCTCACTGAAGACTGAAGGAGTGTTTTTTATTATTCTGTAACTTAACTCTTTGCTGGTATTCAATTTCTGCTTAGAGTCTCTGAATAATAATCTTTACTAGAATACTTGATGTACGTTGTGTATGTGTGTTTAAAAAACTTCAGCCACATTCTAGGAAATAGCAGAGCAAGAAATTTTTCTTTAGAGAACACAAAAGTTTCTGAACCTCTGAAAGAGGCTGTACAAGTTAATCACAGAATGTGCAAACCTTGATGTTGAAAGACGCTGCACACGTAAATCACAGAAAATGCAAACCTTGATATATAAATTTTGATTAGGCATTGTAACTAAAACATGCATGAGTGATCAAACCTCTAGCATGGCAGCAACTCTATAATAGTCCTTAAAAATTACGAAAGTTAGAAGCAAATGAAGCCTCTACTTTTGCTTTCTTGTCAACCCATGTGTGTTTATACTTCAAGCTCAAATCACTCGTCTATCTCTCTATTTGAGTAATAATCAGAGAAGGAATATTTTTGTCTTTTTTTCTCCTGTTAAACATCATCGACATATATTCTGATGAATGATGTTGCCACTTTTTATACAAAGTTTACCCCTGAGTGGTAGATAACGGACATTTATGTCCCTCCCTTTGTTCTCTTTTATAGTCCCTTGCCACTGCACCATTGAAGACAATACTGTGCTTTGTAATATTTTAAAATCAAACTCATTGTTTTCCATCCTCTGCTTCTGTTGTTAAACTTTTTCCTTACATTTTCTGAAAGGAAATACATGTATATTCTTCTTTATTATAATTCTACTCACAATGTCTTCAAAATGCAATTTATATTTTATTACGACAGTTTTATTTGACAAGACACAGATCTGATCGATGATTTGCTGTAGCCTTGGGGTTTAAAATGAGTCATGAATTTCTATTTTATGAATGTGTGGTATAGTAAGACATCTATAAAAATATGTTCATTAATTATGCACCAACTTTGTACAACCATTTTCTTCTCAATAAATTAACAATTGTCCAAACATGATTTTTGTGACCATATTCTGTATATTAATAATATTATCCTTCTGTGAAATCTTAGGCTTCTGGAGGATGAAGGGATGATAATGTTGAAATAAAAGGCCATATATGACTCTATGATTGATACAGGCCTGTTATACATGGCCCTTCTTTTGAACTTAGCAGTGTCTCAGTGAAAGTAGTAGTAAATCAATTTACAGTACAATCACAAACCAATTTAAGATATACAATCAACACATTAGGATTAACAGGGAAACAGCAAAAAAGGACAAAAGAAGAAAGCTGTCCCTTCTATAAACATAATCCACAATGAAATCAGGATGATTATAGAGAGAGCTTCCAAAATTTCAGTGAAAACAACATAAACTTCAAGGTCAGTTTTTAGCAACATTTTTAATAATGAATTGAGAATATTGGCATGATAAGGTAAAAACACAGACATGTTATGGATATTCTACATTGTCTCTTAGCCTGTATAATAATACGATGTATGTTTACAGATGTTTATCAATTATTGGAAAGAGAATACTGATGAACAAATAGAGTATACAAATCCTACATATTGAGTTTGGTAATTAGTCTGAATACATTCTAAGTATATTTTATACATAAAAAACAAAAAATAATAAGAACCAGTAACTATAAAATATATGTAAGAGTCGAACAAATACTAAATTTTTCATTAAGCTGCTACAGCTGTTTTGCTGCAAAGTGTGCAGGCACTCATTCTTAGTTACTTGAACTTACGCATAGTAAAAAAAACAAAAAAACAAACCAAACCATTTAGTGCATAGAAAAAACAATGTGTATGCAAAGAAGTTAAAGCACATGAAATGCATTATTTAATTATAATGCAGAATACATTTAGTACAACTCTTATTTCTTTCTCTTTCCATCTCAACTGTTGAACCAACTGATTTTTACACAGTCAATTCTTTTAAAGAATCTATGGGTGTTTCTGAAGTGTTTGGGAGCTGTATAGTCAATCATACATGTATATATATGTGTATACAGTGTAGGGTGTTATGATTGTTTGGTAGGATTTATTGGGTAGTGCTCTCCAGCGTTAACTTAAAAAGTGATAGGCAATCCAGGATGATATGATAATATGCTCCATTGTCTCGAGGTCTCATAGTCATAGAGATAAGGGCCATGTCTGCAGAGCATTAAATCAATTATTATTCTGTTAGGTGGATGTCTGATGGGTACGGCCCATTCTCAGTTGGAAAACTAAGCACTGATTTTGTCAACTTAGTTAAAATAGTTTCTCGATGACCTTTGGGTCATAGCTTGCCCATTTCTTGGTGTACTTTTGTTCCAGTTGTTCCGCTGCCCCATTGGTTTAATTTTAATCATTATTCATTATTCTTTCAAGATGTTTTTAGGATTTGTTTGGCAGTATATATTAAATATTAAATCTTTATTGTCTCACAATTTAGAAAATGTTCATGGTCATCATGAGTTACAGGAGAAGTGAAAAAAGCAAAAGAACAATAATAAATCCATCTACTCAACATTCAACAAGATTGGGCAACTATGTGAATGTGACAAGCTATTTCTGGTTGTGGGTGGGCTGAGCATTCTTTGCCAGGTTTGTCTTCAATTTCATTCCTAGTGATATTTTGGCCTGGAATCCTTTGAAGAGGGACAGTTGATGGTACAAGTATTTGTTGTGTCACTGATAACTTTCATTTTGATCCTCAGTTTGTTCAGTGTTACTGGTGCTGATTGACTGTTACCTAAGATAATAATTACATCTTTTGATTCCCTCTCATCGGTGTCAAACTGTTAGTGGAGCATTTCAATAAAGTAATATTTATGGCTGGATCTCAGCTTCATTATTTGGACTTGAACAACGAAAGGTGCTGCAAATTTAAATGAGGTTCCATCAGGATACTTCAGGAAGATTCCTGGACTAAAGCAACGTGAAACCCTGAAATCCTTATAGCAAAGCCATCTATGCTAACATGGATTGAGGAGCCTTATCTGGATGGTGAAATCATCAAGAGAATTCCAGTTGGTGATGGTACGGATGAAAAGTAAATTTTTTGTGGTTTATTGTGTTTGATGGGGGGTACATGTATTTTGTAGCAATTTCTGTAATGCATGTCTGAACGATGTTTTCAGCAATGTAGTCATTGGATGGACGTGGTCAGATGCAGAGTTTTGGACATTTTTGAGAATCTTGGGAAACTCTAAATTGTTTCCAGGGCACTATTTGTACAGTGGTAGGATTCACCTCCATGTTGTAAGCTGATTTATTCATAGAGTGTTTTGATACATATATTTGGTTGAAGGAGTAGGAGTGTCTTCCATTGCGGTTGGTGTTCTGTGCATTTGTCTCTGGCAATAGCAAGCGTTTTTTAGGTTTCCATTTCTTTATCATTTGTTTATGGAAGGTGGAGGTGGGGCAAGGGGTGGGGGTGGGAGTAAGTTTTGTCATTTTTTGAGTGGTGTCTTTCCACAGATTCGATAAGAGATTTTGTTCTCTGCAGATCTTGGGTGTAAATCTCATTGTGTTCTTAATTAGAGATCATTTTAAAAGTTTGGTTTTGCACTGTCAAATGATATTATTTATGTTTTGTTGGCTACTGTTTGGAGTGGGTGGCCATAATCTATGGTCAAAAGTGACATAACCAGGGTAAGGTTAAGGAGCCTCTTGTATGCTCCCCACTTGGTGCATGGAGGCTTTATTTTAGGTTCAGCCTTCTACTTGATTTAACTTTAGGGTTGTTCATGATGAGTCCGATTTAGATAGTCATTTGTTTATCAAGTTGGCCACTTAGGTAGACTGGAAAATCTTTCTTGGCATGAAATTCTCCATTTAGTTTAAGTTGCAAGAATGTTTTGCTGCTATGTGTCTGAGTGTAAAGATAGTGAAGGCGATCACTTAAAGTTGATCCCATGTATCAGAAAGTTACAATAACCTAAAATAGTAGAAAGTACTTTAGGTATCAGGTATGGTGAAGAATTGGGCCATGTCCTATTTAAAATGCTAAAAATAAGAGAGTGCAGCTTTGTGCTGATCCTTGAGGGGGGCCTTCCTCTGAAGTTCATTTTGAAGACATTGCTCCATCAATTTATGTGCTTCTCATCCTATTTCTTAAGAAAGATTCAACCCAAGTACAGTGGAATTCATTTAACACGACCCGTTTTACATGAATTTGGCCCTTAACACGAACTGACGCGAATCCCCGATTTTTTTTTCTTCTTTACTCAACTAATGCAACATTCCATAACATGAACTAAAATTTTACTAGATCTCTAGGAGGCAGTTGACTACACACTACACACTGCCGTAAGGCTTCCTGGCCGCCTACCGCAAGGCATTGTGTTCCCATTGCATGTTACTGAAAGTGTTGATGATGCCCTCCTCCATAGGAAACCTCAGTATAGGTAGCCCCAGCCTCCGCTGGTCACCCCATTGTTTGTCGCTTGCAACCCCTCCTCCCAACACACACACAATAAATAAAAACTTCGTTAATAATAAACTCGACTTCTTTAAGTTCCCTACAGCAAGTGAAATTTAGATCTTCCCAATTTTACATCGTGCTGTATAATAATTATATAATATGGAAATCATTGGCTTCGCTAATCCGGCAATCGCCTTATGAAGCGTGGAAAAATGGATAAATGATCGATTGGGTGAGTTGGCATATAGATCTGTCAACTTATTGATTGATTGATTGATTGATTGTAACCGTTTACCAGCGTGGAACTATCGGGCTTGACGAGGATAGCCGGTGACAGAATTAAAAATAAAAGACCCTCCTCCCCCACACACAAAGCCCCACAATGAACCAACAAACAAGAGACAAAAAAATATTTTTAAGGCCAAGACGGTAAAGGCGATATTAATTTAGTGAAAGAAAAAGCAAACATTAATAGGAGGGCGGGTGAATGGATGACAGGTGATTACATGGATGAATGGATGGATGGATGGATAGAGGGATGGATGAGTGTGTGGGAGAATGGATGAATGTAATGGATGTGTGGGTGAGTGAATAGATTGAGTGGTGGATAGATGGGTTGGTTGATAAGCGGATGGATGTATGGATGTTTCTTTTGATAGATGAATTGAGAGATGGATATATAGATCGATTGATAGAACGGTAGATGAACCGAAAGAAGGATGGATGGATGAAGGAATGGATGGAACCATCGATCGATTGGCGGATGGAGGACAAATTGATTGATTGAGCGGTGGAAAGATGGGTCGGGTCAAGGATTGGCAGATGGACAGTTGAACAAATAAATAGATCGATCAATTGAAGAATTGACAAGCAACCGAACGATCGCAACGAGTTAAAGTAAATACTGGTGAATTATACCTCAATTAAACATTTATTATAGTTATAGAGGTAAATGAATTAAATAAAAATATTTAAAGGGTTCGATGTGGATTGGAGGGTGGGGGAGCGGTGAGTGAAGACAGGCTATCAATACTTCTAAATCCATCAGGAAAAGTCTTCGTTTGTACTTTATTATATTATGGATGGATGGATGGATGGATGGATGAGAGTATGGGAGAATGGATGAATGTAATGGGTGTGTGGGTGAGTGAATAGATTGATATTGAATAGCTTGATAAACAAACAACAACAACAACAACAACAAAAGAATGACAGAAAAAGAGGAAGCAATACAACATCCAGAAAAATCGATTTAGAATAATATGAGACGTCTCTAACAACCCTCCCCCTTCCAGCCAAAAAGGAAAGAAACACACCAAAACAATGCCAACAGCAAAAATAAACAACTACAACATCAACACATCAGCAATCAATAATTAAAATGAAAAAAAAAAAACAATCTTAACACACACACACTTACACATTACATACTGGAGAAAAATGAAACGGTCCCAAGTAACAAAAAAAAAACAACAGAAACGTTACTTTTTTTTAGCACTTTCAAAAAAAAAAAAAAAGGACTCTAGAAATTAGAAAGACCTAAAGAATTGTTCTTTGAAAATTTTAAGATGAAATCTGACTGAATAATACGGCATGGTTATGTGCAGGGTGAGATTTGATTCTGTGCTGTGATGTGGATAATGTGTATGATAAAAAGTTGAGACAAGGCTTTTTTATTCAGTTATCATTATTATTATTATTATTATTATTATTATTATTATTATTATTATTATTATTATTATTATATTATTATTATTA
>JBBPCV010266428.1:0-18020 GCA_037974505.1 Plocamopherus tilesii
CAGAAACAGTATTGTAATAATTTGCCTTCAATTTAAGGATGCTTTGTGAGAATGCAAAGCAACCCCCCACCCCTCCCCTGTCTCTCTTCCTTCATCCCCCCCCCCCCCCTTTCTCTCTCTCTCTCTCACCCATCCATGCTTACACACACACATATTTCACAAGTCTTAAATCAAAAGGAAAATTGTATGAAACTGTTGCGCCTACCTGACACCATCTGGCATGACTATGTGTTTGCCCTTGATGCCATCAATGTCTTTCACCAAAGCAAAATCACCTTCAAAGCTCTTAGGGGTAAACAGCTTATTCACAAAGGTGTTCAGCAAACGCTGTAATACAAATGGGACAGAATTATATAATAGGTTTACATCTTGCAATGACAATCTAGGCTGCGTTCAGATTACAATCAAAGAAAAGGTTCATTTATTGCTTGTCAGCGAATGATTAGCAAGCGAATATTCTTGACTGTTGAAATGGATGCATCACTGATTTTTTCAGTTTTCATTATTATCAGCCTATATCACCATGGAATGGCTATGGACTACAGAGACAAGCCTTTCATCCACCTCTGGCTCAGGCAGTAATATTAAACCCACTTCCCTCAAGCCTCTCCAGATCTAGTCTATAGGTAGCTTGAGGACTGATTTTTCTTTTTGGTTTTCAAGGAGTGTTCCATTTCAGGCTTTGTTTTGTGGTGTTATTAGCCGGCTTCCTGTGTGACTAATCCAACTCCGCCTCCTCTTTCTTATTAAATTTGTATTGCAATTTTACAATCTTGTACTGTTCTTGATTAGTGATATCCATTATATAACTTTTCTTTTGGGTGCTGTTTTTTCATTATCCAATCAATCAGGAAGACTGGTCCTCTATTTAAAGAGATTTATACATCAATTTCCAAGATTCAAAGCCTCCTTTCACCTGTGTTCACATCCTACAGTGAATGTACCTTCTGCAGTTAGATACTTCATAGTGCCTTAAACGTCTTTGAAAGTATTGCATGATCTTTGCTATCAAACGCCTCTTAATGATTCAAAAAGTTCATCAGAAGAGGGGAACTCCACTCAAGAGATTGTTCTGTTATAATTCTTCAAGTTAGTATTTAATCAAAACATGATCATACTGTCTTAGATCTGCCTGTCTGCTGCTGAAGTACGGATTTACAATGCCTTTCACACATTCAAGGAGAATTCCAACTTAAATTTGAGATAAATATACTTACAAATGAACACAAATATGAATGTATTCTTCTCAGCCTGAAAGCCTTCTTTTCAGCCCCCCAGCACCCACTGGAGCACAGAGCAACAACAAAGAGCTAATACGTCATCCAATCTTGTGCTAATCTCTTTAACTTTTGGCCCAAAATCTTTCAAAGACCTGTCACCTGTTTCAATCTCTCTCCACTACAATGACCTACTGCCCTGTGACTGATAATGTGGTCTCTTAACAGCCCTATGTATGATCAATAAACATGAATAAAACTACTAAAAATTGTTTGTTTTTTTAAAGGCAGGGGATGTTACCTGATCAAAGTCATTGTCAATCTTTCCACCATAGATACATTGGGACAACAGTGTTCGGATGGCATCCCATGGGACTTTCTCTGGAGGAAGATTTGTACGGCCCTGGGGGAAAAAACACAATTGTGGATCAAGTTAGTTCTAGCTGGAGGCATGCTTTTGTTGACTCCTTAAACCTGATTTCAGTGTAAATAAAAAGTGTGTATGAATGCGTATGAGTGTGTGTGTGTGTGTGTGTGTGAAAGCAACAGCTATCCTAACTACACTTTGAAAAAAAATAAGAAAAATGGATTTGTCCCTGAAGCAAAATATCAATTAACAATTCAAGAAAACGATGTATTAGTACACCCACTACATTAACTTTAAAAACGCCACAGCCAAGCCAGAAAATGAATCATCATCATCATAATCACCACCATCATCATTAACATTTTAATTTTACTTTATATATCTATCTATCTATCTATTTTTTTATATATAATTTAATTTAATTTTAAATTATTTTTACTACATTGACATAACTATCCATTCTCTCCTAATTAAATACATCCAGCATATTCGGCTTACAATTTAAAGCAGCGTCATAGTGAAATATAAAGAGAAGGACAGAAGAACAGCATTCAAGAAGTAAAATACTCCCACATATTCTCACCATGGCTACAGAGTCAATCCATACATCCAGCATGTCGCAGGCTACTCGCAAGTCTGACTCAGTAAATTCATATTTCTTGGCCCATCCCAAGGGGGTGTAGCGCATCCTCTCCTGCAGGATGGCATGGAGCCAGGCCAGAAGGAAGTACAAACGAGCTCTCTCATTTGGAGTCTGGGTGGAGCAAAAGCAAAGAATGTCATCAATTGGTAATACATTGCGGTAACAGAAATATATAAAGTCACTGAACAGCTGTTTTTGTCCCTTCTCAAAATCAATTAGAGTATTCCCGAATTGATGAGCGCATTTTGAGAAGTCTAGGCAAAATTCATTTTTCCCCATGAGTGAAATAAATTCTATTCAATTTTCACAAAATGGAAAAAGAAACAAAAAAAAAACACAAACAAAAAACAACAAAAAAAAAAAAAAAAAAAAAAAAAAAAAAAAAAAACCCCCCCCCCCCCCCCCCCCCGCCAGAAAAAAAAAAAAAAAACAACAAAAAACACAAAAAAACACACAAAAAACAAAACAAAACAAAAAACAACCAGCAAAAAAACCCAAAACAAAACAAAAAAGAAAAAAAAAAACCAGCATAACAAAACAACAAACAAAATACACCCACCCCCACCCCAAAACAAACAAAAAATATATCATCAGTGGTCAAAATAATCAAAACATTCCTTCATGAAAAGAACTCCATTTCTCACCTTGCACATACGAGCTGTAGGCACAGTGCTGAATGTCCTCATCAGATTAGCAGGCACACCAGGAGGTGGCTCAAAGACAAACACACGGCCAGCACGAAGCAGGTTTGTTGGTAGCTGGGAAAAGAAGGAATCAAACAATGCAAAAAGGAAGGGTACAAATCATATAATCTCAAAAGAAATATTTTGGGGTAAATTGAAGATTCTACACCTTCCAAAAATGTAAGGAATTTGATTATATAAATCAATAAGAAACCATTAATGACAGTCAAGCAAAATATAATTAATTTACAGCTGACGTCATCATTTGCATTCTGTTGTTGAAACAAGCCAATAAAAAAGTTTAATCAAAGAGGATACACAACATTTATTTAAAAAATCAGTATGTTTAATATTAAATAATTTAAAATTCATCTTTTTTTAAAAAAAAACCTTTCCTTACCTTTGGATTGATTTCCATGGTCAAGAACAGCCTGAAATTCGGGTGCACTTGTAAGCTGTGCAGTTTCTTTTCCAGTTGCACAAGCCATTGTGGAGCAAGGTGTACGTTCTTCAGCATGACCCATCGGCCTGATTTGCTTGACGAGTTGATGACTTTGTCAGCTTGGGTGAAGCCTTCAGCAGAACCTGGATGCAACGAAGAAAATCATTGAAATTATAGAACCTTGGCAAATCACTTGCATAGCCTATGATTTTAACAAGCAAGAGATGGTCATTTGGAATTGATTTGAGAAAAATATCCTTGAGAAAGATGATTTGGAATAATTAGAAACATAAAGAGATAAGAAAAGAAAAATAGGGGAAAAAAAAAAACTAACAAAAGACAAACCTATTTAGACATGGCTTTTACTCGACAGAAAAGTTCAATGTGAGATGTAAAATAAATAAACATAAAAATTAATTATATTTAATGGTCTTTCAGGGGAGAAAAAAAGTCAATATTAATCACCAATGGCGATAGAAGTGAGTGACTTGTTGAGCTCTGCAGCCAAGTCATCTACTCTGGAACTTGCATCGTATCCCGGTACAGAGCACATCAACACGGGCGTGGCACCTTTAATCTGTTTGAATGTAAAAGGATTGTGAGGGCATCTGAGGCTTGGAACAAAGTGTGGGAATAAAAACATGAAAATATTGTGAGTCCATGATATCATCAATTAAGTGATCAACAATTTTGTGGTTAGAAGAGTCTCCTTAAAATGATGCATGCTACAAACATCTATGTTGATTATAAAAAATGATCTGATTTAAATGCTGGGTAAAATCTTCACTAACAGTGTTTCTTTTCACTAAATTTTACATTCTCCTTTTTGTCAGGAAATGTGATGGGAAGTGTGCCAACTTTACAGTAACAATAATATTAACATCAACTTCAACAACAACAACAATAATAATAAAACAACATGTAAGTCAAGGACAAGCATTATTTATGAAGAGTGACTTGCAATTGATTGCAAAAAGAGCAAAGCAAACAATCATTACAAACCTCATTCTCACAGATAGTGGCCAAATTCAGTTCCTTGGCAGTGACATGGACAAATTCTGTGCCCAAGACTTTCTCTACAAAGATACGAGCCATTGCAGTCAGTCTGTCGGGCCTCAAAGCATGGATGAGCAACAGTCCATTGACAGATTTTCCAATGTTGCCTTTCAAAGGGAAAAAAAAAAGGGAGAGAATGGTAATAACAGAAACTCTGATGTCTCAATTACTTAAAAGTATTGATATCTTGTTGTTGTTGTTGTTGTTTTTAATCATAACACACAAATAAAAAATTATAACAAAAACAGACAGAAAAAAGAGAAGAGAAGATAAAAAAGAAAAGAAAAGAAAGTGATTATACAGGAATCTTCTTACAATGAAGACAATTACCTTATTGAATAAAATCCTAAATACTTTCATCCAGATAATGGTGTGACAGCCATAAATGGACATATATAAATTTCTCAAAAAGGAATTGAAAATTTACTTACTGATAGGTCTGTCTTCCGACCAGAGCTGTGGTACGTCTACCTCTGGCATAGCACTTTCCAGCCAAGACAGGAAATCCTGGACAAAGAAAAAAGAAACTCATAAAATGAAAATTATCAAAAATACGATTAATATTTAACATGATAAATCAAATTGTTTTTATAATCTTTACACCATAAAACACTAACAATGGTGGTAAGGTATCTTTTTTCCTCACCATTTGGCTATTACCTTTACATTAGGGGCTAGCCCAGAGAGACTAATTGTCTGTTCCATCACACAATTGTCTTCTTGTACTCATATATTTCACCTAAACAGCATCACTTCAATCTCCATCTCATCCCTTTGCCAGGCTCCAAATTCAGTCATTTTCCTTCCTATGCACTTTTCCTCTTTCCATTGTAATTACCCTAACTATCTCAATTGTAAGCTATACCATAAATTTGAAGAAACATACCGGATTTCCAGTCAATTCACTTGTTACGTTCCTGAATGCTGGCAACTTGCATAGACGCATAACAGCTCCATGCTGTCAAAGAAAAGAAAATTGATAGACAAAAAGTCAATGCATGTCTTAAGATGTAGAACTCAAATTCCAATAATATAAAACCACACCACAACTATATTAGAATAATAGAAGGTCAAAATAAAAAAGATATCTTAAAGATAAATCTTTACATACTTTTCAAAATTATTTCAATGTATCAATTTTATTTTTTTAATTTTTTTTTATTTTACATCATCGACTTCTAAACTATTTAAAATGCTTCACTCCAAATTTCTGTTGAAACTTTTTGGAAACGAGAAGCAATTTTTGAGTTTCGTGTGATTCTCTTAACGATTACAAGATATTTGTGGTAAAAGATTGAAAAAAGAAGACCTAAATTTAACCCCGAGGACAAGAATCAAAAACTTACTTGTTGATTTGACAGCCCTTTGATGGTTGAAATTGGCTTGTCAGCAAGTAAGCCCTCCTGGCTGCGCATAAAGTGTTCAAACTCCGCTTCATATGTTGATTCCCTGAAATTAACACATTTCCCAATGGTATATAAGAATCTAAGCATGTCAAAGATAGACAAAGCCCTGCATACCATCATTACCCAAAGATTGCTCATAAATGGGGAAGGAGGTCAATGACATATAAAGCTAAACAAGTAAAAAAATAAAACCTTCAAACATATTATTGCTTTGAGATCATTAACTTTGAAATCCTTCAAACATATTATTGCTTTGAGGTATTGCTTTGAAATACACCAAAAGTAGCCACAGATGCTATAAAATGAAACCCACTTTGGCAAGCCTTGGAGGTGAATCCTACACAGCTGAATGGCAAAGGTGATTCTGTCTTGATGAAGCATGCCACGACCCACACGGCTGTAGGTTTCCTGTAGTGAGATTGAAGACAGAAATGTTAATCCTATATATGTGTCATAGTAGACTACCGTCAATATTAACCCTCATACAAAGACGGTAAAGGGGGAGGTGCACTTCTTTTTTTTTTCTCAGCCTGTCTTAGAATGGAGTATTGGCGATCTAGGGGGATCCAGGGGCATGGTCATAGTTGTAGGCAGAGACAGTGGTTTTCTCTTGCATTTTTCTACTGCTTTTGATATATACATTCTCTTCTCAAAATATGACAAAATAATATTATTCACTGCAAATACCATGAACCTAAAGAGTCTGTCATCAATTTATGATCCTTTATCCCTCACCTACCTAGGAGGACTAACAACTATTAAAAAAAAAAAACACCATAAAAAACAAAACAAAAATCTTTTAAACTCAATACAGCCGTCTTATAAACACCATTTTCCAACACACACTTATTGATCAATGCAAGACATGCTTACTAACAAAAGAAGAAGAAATTTAAGTAGCACCATGTAAGATGCCTTGGGGAAAAAACTGCCAATAAAAGAGATAGAAGAACAATGTGATGAGAATAATTACAAAAACCACACCAATCTTTCACTTCTATTAGCAACAGGCATCAAGCAGTTTGGTTATATTACAAGGATGCTGTCTGACCAGCTCTCTCTTTGTGAAAAGTCCAAGAGAAAGATCAAGAGGAAACAGGAGCCACATTTAAGCAGAAACCACATCTAACAATAACAAGCCCATGCTATACTTGTGAAAACTTGCCCTTCAGCACAAAGAAATTAATCTCCCATTGAATGATAATCTAAAGGAGAAAACCGTTTGCAGCAAGATGTTTACAATTAGAAAAAAGTTCTTACCATGAACAAATCAGTGGTAATCTTTGACAGTCGAGAGCCGTAATCCTTGACGTTGTTCAGGTTGGGATTGTTGCTTGTCGATGCATGGAAGATTTCCAGGAAGAAATGCAGAGAATATTGATACAGGAAGTGTACCTGGTGAATGAAAAACAAACATATAAAAACAGACATTGTTATAGCCATAAGCAGTCATTTCACCAAATTATGTTAGCAGAAGTAAATACTGATACTCTCTTCCATCCCTCCCTCTGTGTATGGTGGAAAAGACAGTCAATGTTCACAAAATGAATATTAAGTGAAGTCTTGTTTTAAAAATATTGTTTAAAAAATTTAAAAAATGTGACAAGACTAAATCAAAGAACAAAAGGTCATGACATGATGTTGATATGATATACCTGTTGAAGAGCTTCTAATGTGAAGTAGATGCTAGAACAACTCATGGCTAGTGGTTCATACTGTTGGGAAACAGTTTCAACCTCCGCCATCACAACATCAGTTTCTTCTACTTTCTTTGCAACTTCTGCCGCTTCAAGTTTCAGTGTTTCCAGATGACTCAGAATGCTAAGTGAATAAAACAAGAAAACACAATATCACTTGTAAAATTTTTGTTGTTGTTTCTTCTGTGGAATATTTTCTTCTGACAAGAAGCTTTGAAATGAAAAAGAATGCCAAAAGCATCAGTAGCATCCACTTTTAGATCAGGATATTAAACTGAGACTATATTACATACCACTCTAGACTTGAAAGAATTATGCCAAGTTGCTAGTAATAGGACTGAATGGAAATAAGTTATCACAAAAATCCACGGTGAAGCCATGGCAAAATCCCACCGTTTAGTATTATATGAGCACTCAGGATACATAACACCTTTGAAATGCTGTTTGAAAGTTAGATTTGAATTCAATTGGAACATTTTTAAAAAATTACGACAAAAAGATTGAAAAAGTACAAATGGCAGGGTCCTACTAGTAAGTTTTGAGGTCCACACCCCATAGTCACATTTATTTTTCTCAGGCGACTCAACAAAATATGGAAACATCTTCACTTTCTCTTCCTGATTGAATGACTTGATTTAATATGGAAATTTGCCCTGTTAAGATTCAAAATGTTATCTTAAGCTTTAGAGAGGATGCAGTTGAAAAGAAAAGAAAAAAAAGAAAAAAGAAAGAAAGAAAAAAAAAAAAGACAAATAGCAGAGATTGAAAGAGATTTTTAATACGTCTTTCCACCGTCAGGCCTCTAGTTACCTGTCATCATCCAAGATTTTGCCCTTGACGTCATTAAGAGCCTGCAACAAAGACTTTTCTAGCTGCCTCAGGCGCAACTGGAATTCACCTGTGAAAGAAAAGGTACCGAAATTATGATGAGAGATGAATTTTTAAAAAATGCATCAACTTGCGTACTCTAACATGAGTAAAACAATGAAAAGAATTGTAGTCAAGTGCAAATCCCAACATGCCAAAGCCTGCCCCTATGGCCGGCAAGCAGCTTGGGTGAAGTCTTGACCAGGGAATTACTGTGAGACAACCTAAAAACCAATCATGCTGAAACTCTGACATGGTGGCGGAATGTTGTCTAAGAATAGCAATAAAAACTATTTACAGATTTACGAGAAAGCATTTTTTTTTGTAGGTGGAACAGCTTCTGAGAGAAAGCAAAAAAAGAAGAAAAAATCCACAAAAAACAACTCTGGTAATTCAAAAAATATTATATAAAGGTCTTGATAGTAGCAAACTTGTATAACATCGCATTGTCAAGAAAGAAAAAGATTAGAAAATAATTTCTATTAGAACAGACAAGTCACGAGGCAAATGGAGCAAAGTAATGATAAACCTACAGAGTATCAATGGGCACAACAAAGTATTTTGAAAATATCTTCTTGCTCAAATCAAATCTCTAAAAACAACCATAACCTACCAGAGAGGCAATATTATCGTTACTTACCTTGAAGTTTGAGTAAATCAGAGCGCTTCTCATCTACATCAGGTCTTTCGGCCTTCAGTACCTGAAGTGGGGTAAAAAGTATACAATGAGATGGTTCAGTTCGGTAAAAGACAAAGAGAGGGAACAGAGGTAAACTTGAAATCCTATTCACTTCAAAGTGATCCAAACGATTTAATATTTATTTTGTTGAAGGTATACAAAATTAAGTCGTCCATTTAGTCCATTGACGTTGATCTCAAGCTTTGGTTGTAACTTAAATCAATACACCCTGACAGCCCTCAAGTGCTAATAAATCTTTAAAGTGAACATGTCTAGGCTTCATGTTCATCTTCACAAGAATTGAGTGTTCATTATTACATGCCTGAAATCAAGGGGGATAAAAAAAAACAACAAAAAACAAACCCTCTTGAATACTGGAACATTTCAGATTGATTTCAGGCAAAACTTTCGATTTTAGCCCCTGGAATGCCAGTTCCAAAAGTAAAAATGGTACAAAACTACACATATTCCTCACCTGGTTCAGGCACTGGCTTTGCAGACTGCTGCGGGTTACAGTGAAGTTGACAAAAGTCACCCTTGAACACAAGTCCGGAGGGAAGTCAACCTATGAATAGAACATTAGAGGATTAAAAATTTTAACTAATAAAAGTTCAAGAAATACACTTGGTGTTGAAAGTTTCATTTTGCTTTTGTTTTTTAAGAAAGAAAAACAATCACAATACCTATAATACACCTGTTTAAACTTGTCAAAACATCAACTTAGATTACAAAACAAGATAATTTGTCAATTTTAGTCTTCATATATGCTGACCATCTCAGATAGCTGAGTATTCTTGTCGACATGCCGAAAAGGCCGAAAAGTTTATATTTAGTTGTAAGTATTGTACATTACATTTCAGTTTCCGTTTAAAATCTTCAGTATATTTTACTGTATTTTATATTGATTGGAAGATTATTCCACAATCTGAAAGCACTAGGATCTTGTATGGTTATTTTTCATTTTGAATTCTTCAAGTGGTAATACTGCTTGGCTATTAATTGCCTTAGAAACTTATTTCTAGCTCTTTGTTCTTTGAGGGGTATCCACTGCAATTTGTTCATGTTTATTTTTGTATCACCTGATGTGTAGGTATGGCTGTTGCCTACAAATCTGTCTGTATTTTTGGTGTTTTACTCTATATCACCTATTTAGTCTTGACAATGTAGATGCCATAAGCACCCAGCATAATCTAGGACTAGTTTTATGAATATTTTATGGTACTTTTCATTAACACGTTGTGGACGATCATTGATGGAATGATAGTAGACCATTTGCTTTTTGTTTTCCCATTCATTAAATAAGATAGCCACCTACGTGTTTTGCATTATTTATAACTTTTAAGGTTTGGTTGTGTAAGTAACAATTTGATTCTTCCGTCTCTTTTTATTTGATACTAAAAGTACTTTGCATTTTTCTTGACAGAATTCCATTTTCCAGTCTTTTTCCCCATTGTTGTAGTGAGATTTAAGATTGTTACAATCATTGATATTTTTTATTTCTCTGGATTAGAGTGAGTTAAGATTATTTTGGATTTTTTTACAATCATTGATATTTTTTCTTCTTTGCGTAACAAGCTGTCACCTGCAAATAGTCATCAATAAAACAATGTTAAGAATTGTAGTCAAGTGCAAATCCCAACATGCCAGAGCCTGCCCCTATGGCCGGCAGACAGCTTGGGTGAAGTCCTGACCAGGGAATTACTGTAAGACAACCTAAAAACCAATCATGCTGAACTTGGACATGCTGGCGGCATATTGTCTAAGAGTTGCAACAAACACTATTTACATATTCATGGGACTTGGCTAGAGGCCTTTTCCAAAGTGTAATTCTAGGATGGTTTTGAAAGGGATTTGTTAAAAAATACACCCTGAACCGATAAAGATACATATTTTTCAAGCTCATTTTAATCTGGCAAACTGTGCCACTGCATAAAAAAATGTAATGTATTATCTTACATTGGGATCTCTTGTAGTCAGGAAGATGATGAAAGATGGCGACAAATCAATGTCCTGATCTCCCAAGGAGATGAGCACACGTCCACCAGTTCTGCGAAGCTCTCTGTTCAACACTGGATTCAATATTGGGTCATAGTTCTCGACATCCTGAGATACACAATGTTTCACATAAATGGTTATAATAACCACAAATCCACAAAGATAATTATAAGCACCTATTTTAAAATCTGAAATTAAGTCTCACAGTTTGAAATAAGCACCCATTTTTAACCTTAACTTAAGTCTTACATTTTCATATTTCTTAAAATCACATGTAATAAAGAAAGAAGTAAACCCTTACATGTAGACTTTTTGTGAAGTCTCAAGACAAGCTTTATATTCTCTGGAGACATGTCAATTTTCTTCCAAATAAAATGTTTAATATTTTAGGAAGACAAATGTATTCTTCATAAAGAATTAATTTGAGAAGTTCATACCTGAACCAAAAGTGGATTACCAAAACGCAGGGCACTCTCAAGGTTTTTGCGGAAAGCATCATCCAAAAAGCTGAGGAAATGTTAAGACAGAAATCTTGTCATGATTCTAGTTTCAGTGATTCAAAATGTTTCAAGAATGCCGTTAAGTGATTTCAGATGGATTAAAATACAAGGAATGAAGGTGAAACTCAATCAAAATGACAATATCAACAATGTGAAGGTTAGATACATTAATACAATCATTAGCTATCATCAAAATAATGATAGTCTCTTTCTTTGTGCGTTGAAGTAGTATTTGTAAAATTTTACAATGGCTGTCATGAAGGAATAGGCCCTACTGGCGGACTGACCTGGTCTTGGTTATCTTTCTGTCCTTGAACTCATTCATTATGAACTCAGTTGCTTGTCCAGATGGATCAATGATGAGAGGATAGCGGTTGAACCTCTTCAGCATGATGGCATTCTCTGTGCACAGCTCATCCGTTGGGAGAGCGTTGGCTTGCCATTTGAGGCGCTCATCGGCATTTGACAGATACTGAGGGGAAACGACACAAGAAAAAGATTGTTTTTTGTCTTAATTCTTCTTCTTCTCTCTCCTCTTTTTAAATCATTCATATATGATGGTTCATTTAAAATTTATAACAGTGAGCATGAATTACCAAGGAAATATATCTTGGGATTATGTGTTTCAGTAAAAGTCTCAGAAACAATGGAAATGTACCTAGAATGAACAATATAAAACGGCTTATATCAATGCTGCAAAGAATTGTAGTCAAGTGCAAATCCCAACATGCCAAAGCCTGCCCCTATGGCTGGCAGACAGCTTGGGTGAAGTCTTGACCAGGGAATTACTGTAAGACAACCTAAAAACCAATCATGCTGAAACTCTGACATGGTGGCGGAATGTTGTCTCATCTAGTTGTGGCAGAGCCAATCATTTGAAAGCTTCTACAGTAAGATAATGATACGACATGAGTCATTGCTCATTTCATAATTCTTTATTAATAAGTGGGGACTGTAATGGCAGACTACAAAAAAAAAACCAAAAACAAAAAACTAACAATATTCCACTCACCTCCGTCTTGGCCAGATCCACTCTGTACTGAATGTTGGCTTTCTTTAGATGTTCACACCAGTTGGAGAAGAGTGTATGTCTCATGAGCTGGTCAAAGTAGCCTGAGAGATTACATCATCCAATTATGAGTAAAACCAAGTGAACCAGTCTATAATAAAATGCAACTTAAAATCTTAAGGGAGTTATTTTTGTTTTGTCTATTGTTCAGGTTTTTTTTGTTTGTTTTTGTTCTGTTTCCTGGTGTGTTTGTTTCTTCGTTTAGACAAAGTACAGCTATGACCAAATCACGTGAAAGAGTTTTTACCTCAGTTTTCCTTGGGATCCTTTAGAAGTGATAAAGGAACTTAAGTGAATGATCATAAATATAACAACACATTTACTGTGAGAATTCAGAATCCCCTCACCTCCATAAGCCATGAAAGCTGATGACAGCAAAACGTCACCAATAATTGTGGCCATTTGGTTCTTGAAGGTCTCACTGCCAGCCTCCCATCTCGTCTTCTCGCTGGTAAGACTGTTCAGCAAAGCCACACTTCTTTCAACCTACATAGTAGAAATCATAGACATATTTTAAGATCATTATATTGTATCATTTGAATAGAAAGTATTCTGGAAAATTTATTATACTCTCCAAACTAATAAAACCTCCTATTGATGCAAGACAGAGTCAACTTTTATGCCAAGTTGGCAATTAAAATCCATTATGTATATAATATAAGGAGGGATGAATAAAATTTCTGACTATGAAATGGAAAGAACCAAATCAAAAACCCCCATCCTACCTAAAATAAACAATATCAGATGTTGGGTGATTAATCTGGAAGTTTTCCTATGCTCCTCCTGAATTGAAAAAAAAAAAAACAAAACAAGAAAAACTAGTCATAGAGTCAACACTTTATGCCTCAGCCCCTATATTTACCTTTGCTTCCACAGCTGCCAGATCTGCCTTGATAGCCTGGGCCTGGCTGATAAGCACTGCATATTCCTCCTTGTATTTGGCAATGCTGCGCTCGAGTTCGACAATCAGTTTGTTCACTTCCTCTCCCTTCAGTCGGTTTTCTTCTGCTTGGTTCTCAAGCTCAACCAGTTCATTCCTCAGGGGTTCAATTCTCTTCAGCATTTCGGCATACTGGATCTGAAATACAGCATTATTCACACTTCAGGTAAATGCACAGTCACAGTTTTGACAGGATTTGGAGGGAGTAAAATTATGTTGAGTAAGATGCTATTTCACTAAGAAAAATAACGAATATCAAGACTAACTATATTTCTGGAAATCCCAACATGCTATGGTTCACCTGGAGGAAAGAAAGCTGGGATAAATTCTTACCCTGAGAGTTGCTGTACAAAATTGTAAATGCATCATAAATCGGACATGAGCAATACAACAAACATTTTTCATGTCAGACAATGCTACAAAGCCTATTTATTCTCTTCTGTTTGAGAAACTCATGATGAACTTTACAAGATTTCACTTGTTCTACTCCTCTTTGAAAGACGCCATTAAAACACGACAGCTGATTATGCCAACGTACCTGTGCAATAGCCCACTTGACCATGGGTCCACAAGCCAAGCTGGCCCTGTTGACTTTTTCATAGTTGTACTCAGGATTGTTCAGGTACTTTGTCTTCATTTTGTTGCGAATGTCATCACTAAAACAGCAAACAGACCATTATTCAAAAATGATATAAAATTAACATTTCCAAACCAAACATGACCTTTCCTAAAATTATACATGAGCTGTACAGGTGAAAAAGCAACTTAACTATATGCCTAAATTAATCTGCAACCCTATGTTGTCATATATTTAAGATAATAAGGGGAAAAAATAGCACTATTATCTACCACTGACTAAATCTTAAACTACAATATTCCAGAGCAAAAACATAAAATATAAAGTCTTTAAAAATGACTATTTCAATAAACATTAGTTAAGAGATTTAAAATATAAAGCACTTTCACATTTTCAATTTCACTAAAGAATTAAGCAATCAACTAAATGTTACCATATCTAATCATAATATAAACCATGTAAAAGTATTTAATTGCTCTATATTAATGATCAAAGAATGGTAATGGTACATTATTAAAACAAACCATAAAGTAAATATTCAAACAAAACGTGCATCAAAGCTACCATACTTACCTTGAGAGTTCATCAAAGATAAGAATAATAATAATAATAATAATAATAATAATAAATAAATAAAATAAATAAAAATAAAGCCCTTTATTAGCTCCAGGGGAGAATACGTCTTTAGGGCCTATCCCGAAGGAAGACCGGAATAGACCCAGGCGTCAGCCGCATTATAAATACTCTATGAAGTGTTCCTAGATTAAATGGCCTCTCAGAACCCAATAATTCAGTGCATCAACAACAAAATAGACACCAATTGTCCTTTAAGTATCTGGCCAATAAGACCCGATCCCAAAGAACACAAGACGCAGTAAGCTACCAGGGGTCAACAAGCTGCAAACCTTATGGACGGTCAGAAAAAAAAAACAATCCAGAAAAGACCCCAGCTGAACTTGGCCAATATGACCCTGCCTCATCGGAAATTGTTCTGATGTAATAAAAAAAATTAAAAAAAGTAACTGAACAAATCATAAAATTATGGAAATACGAGCATAAAAAACAACAAAGAAACAAAGCAAAGAAAAAAAAAAAAAAAAAAACATTAGAAAATAGAGAACAAAAAATCATGAAAAGTCTAAAGAATTATCATAATTTGAAAACCCCATAAAGAAAACCAGAATAATCCCTTACCAACAAACCGACTTGTGCTTCACAGTGCTCCATAGCAAATTTTTTTTTTTTGCTTTCGTCATCACCATCGCTTTTTATTGATTTATTTTTAATCGTTCTTATTATTATTATTATTATTATTATTATTATTATTATTATTATTATTATTATTATTATTATTATTATTATTATTATTATCCTCATTCTTGATATGCATTTTTTCTTTCTAGCAAAAATGACTATTTTGTTTCTCTCATGTCATACATTCCAGTTCGTTTATTTATTTTTTGTTTGTTTTGATTTGTTGTATACTTTTTTTCTTTTCAGAAATTGATTTTTTCTAAGTCTTAATTCATACTATACAAAACATTGTATACCCCTCCCCCTGACCGTACTTAAGTTTGGATATCACCATTTTGGCTATTAATATAATTCTATTAATTTCTAGAATTTCTGACGTGGAAATCTTTTGCTGAGGAGAATCCCAAAATGTATATTTTCCTTTCCAATTTTCAATTACTTGCCATATTTAATATTAATTCTAAAATTCTAAATCACGCCATACCATTCTTACCTTTTTACAGTGGATGAAAAAATGTTTGACGAATGTTTTCTCCTCGCAATCTGAACATTCATCTGTTTGTATTATATCCCTTTTGCATAGCAGTATATAAGTAGAGTTTATGTTGTTCAAATTGTTCAAAATTAATGTAATACTCGGAGTCCCGTTTCTTCTATTTTTAAATATTTTTTTTTAGATTTAAATGCTATTTCCCATTAATTTTCTGTTATCCCTATTCCCCACTTTCTATGCCAAAATTTTTAGCATGAGACGTTTCTTCTATTTTTATTATTTTAAGAAATCCTTTGCTTCCTATTTCACCAATTTGCGTATCTTGAAATGCGATTTGAATGATATTCACAGAATTGATGTATGCCATTTTGGTCTATATTGCTTGTATTTCCGTCAGTACTTTTAAAGCTGCAATGCCTCACAGTTCGGGGCGTTTTTGTTGGGTTTTTTTGTTTTTTTTTTGTTTTGTTGTTTGTTTTGTTGTGTTTTTTTGTTTTGTTATTGTTTGGTTGATTGTTTGGTTGATTGTTTGGTTGATTGTTTGGTTGATTGTTTGGTTGATTGGTTGGTTGATTGTTTGGTTGATTGTGTGTTTGGTTGATTGTTTGGTTGATTGTTTGGTTGATTGTTTGGTTGATTGTGTGTTTGGTTGATTGTTTGGTTGATGGTTTGGTTGATGGTTTGGTTGATGGTTTGGTTGATGGTTTGGTTGATTGTTTGGTTGATTGTTTGGTTGATTGTTTGGTTGGTTGATTGTTTGGTTGATTGTTTCGTTGATTGTTTGGTTGGTTGATTGTTTGGTTGATTGTGTGTTTGGTTGATTGTGTGTTTGGTTGATTGTGTGTTTGGTTGATTGTTTGGTTGGTTGATGGGGGGGGGGGGGGGGGGGTTAGGAGGGAAACATCCCTTAACACCCAATTTCAATGTTGATCCAATTTGTGAACCTTGCCTATCTTGATCGACGTCACAGCATCTGTGTCACGGGGCCCTGATATACCCTGTATGTCGAACCAATGTCCATGATAGTACATGTGTACGTACGTACGTGGATCCATTTTCGCTCATAGCTTTTGTTTTAACCCCCAACCTTCGACCCTCTCTCTGTACACGTCCTGTAAACTCGGTTCAGTTGGCTGTCTGTCTGTCTGTCTGTCTGTCTGTCTGTCTGTCTCTGTCTCTGTCTTTCACCCAGCTTTTATCCTTCTCCAATTATTTCTGTATTAAATCATTGTCTGTATGTCTGTCTGTCTATGTATGTAGCTATTTATTTTATCTTTCTTTCTGTCTATCTATCTATCTATCTATCTATCTATCTATCTATCATTCTATCTACCTATCTACCTATCTATCTATCTAACTATCCATCAATCCATCCATCCATCCATCCATCTAACTATCTGTCTATCTATCTATCAATCTATCTATCTATTTTTCTATATATTTATATGTCTGTCTTTCAGTCTGCTTATCTTCCCCTTTCTCTGTCTGTCTGTCCGTCTGTCTGTGTGTGTGTCTGTCAGTCCGTCTTTCGTCCAACTTTTATCCCTCTCCTATTCTATTTGTATTAATTCATCGTAAACTGCAGTATATTGATAACTAAATTGCAGTGAATTGTTGTAAAGTGTAGTGAATTGTAGTCACATACTTTGAAGTAAATCACTTATAGTAAACATTGTGCAAACAGTGTATCCAAATGCAGAAAAGTGTTCTAAATTATATCTAAATTATATCTAAATGTACTCATATAGTAAATTGAGGTAAACTGTAGCCAAAAAAAGTAAACTTTGGGAAATTGTTGAAAGCAGTAGTGACGTTTATTTAGTAAACGGAAGTAAACTGTTTGCAATCTGTAGTAAAGCTCTGTACGCTGTAGTGAACCGTAGTCAACTGTAGTCAACTGTAGTAAACTGTAGATCTAGTAAATTGTTACTGTAGTAAATCGTTGTAAACTATAGTAAACATTTGTAATTGTTAGACATATTATTATACACTCTGATATGAGCCACAGGGCTGCCTATACTTCTCGTGATAGGCGTCCTGCATACGCTCAAACTTTTCCATCAATAGTATTGACGTCAAACTTTTTGACGCTTTTTTGATCGTGTGTAGGCAGTATTGATGGACTCAAAAGTATT
>JBBPCV010266429.1:0-12595 GCA_037974505.1 Plocamopherus tilesii
CCAAACCCCTTTTGAATCACGTGTTCCACTTGTTTTCTGTTACGACCAAGATTATCTAGCCCCTCCTCCCCAACCCCAAACCCCTTTTGAATCACGTGTTCCACTTGTTTTCTGTTACGACCAAGATTATCTAGCCCCTCCTCCCCAACCCCTTTTGAATCACGCTACCTTTATCTGATCCTATAGTACAGAGAATTAGATCCAATTCGTTAGATTGATTTTGGCAGTTTCAGTACGTCCGTATGAGAATATTACAAACACAGAAAGAACAATTAGTTCCATGACAAGAAAAAAGATAGGATACACAGGGGAATGAACCTGGAACGATGACACAATCAGATCCACAATACAACCACCCCCCCTCACCCCATTTTTTTTTACTAGGGCCAAATGTGAAAGCAAACAAAGTGAATCATTTTAGAACAATTGCCGCTGCAGCAACAATGGAGGAAACCAGCTGTGAATACGGAGATTCAAAGTCTAATTCCCTGTTTGTTTTCAGTGGTCTGTTGAGTTGTAGGTTCACGCATACAGCTGTTGTGCCACTTGACCTTGTTGAGTTCAGAATTCTGGTTCACTTGTCCAAGTATGGAAGCACCTTCAAAGGTTTCATTTCAGAGTTTCGATCACTGAGGAAGGAGTCTGAGGACATGCTAAGGGGTGGGCACCAACATTGATTGGCTATTCCATGCAGGGCATCTGCAAATTTAGATTCCATGAAGTCTTCAAAATTTTGTACTCCAACATGATGGGCGAGGCAAATGCATTTTTATGGTGTACTAGCCTAAACTTGGCAGCCAATGCCTCAACAGTTCTTTGTGGATATCGCCCTGTGTCCTCTGGAGGTCACCAAGGTGCACATTCCGACCAAACCCAGCTGAGCCATCACCTTGAGAGAAGGTGTACCGAAATTCTTCAAAGGGGAAGCAGTCACTGGTCATTATTCCTTTGAGGGGAAGGCAGATCCCATGCATCAGGATGAAGTTCGTCTGGTTCGAGAGGACTACAGAGATATTGTACAAACACGTTGTTCCAAAGCCAAGGTCTGAACGCTCAAAGGGAGAACAGCTTGTCATTACATTTGCGGCTGGCTATATTGCTGGTGTGTTCTTTGTAATTGTGTCACATTCTGCTGATACAACTGTGTCCACACTCAATCAACAAACGGAAGCTTCATCGGACCTGGAAAACTCTAGGATTGCTTGACATGTGGAAGGGCTTGTTCTCCACAATTATCATGATTGGTCCCTGACTGCCTTACAGAGGTTCATCTGGGACTTTGTCAAAGTCATTTGAACACAAACTGAGCGTCATTTGATGGCAGTGTACCATTAGTTATCATTGCAGATTATGAAGCATAACTTATGAAGCTTTATTTTGAAACGTGAATTATCATTATCAGGTACTGTGGACAATTCAATTATTTTATTTCTCTCTCCCTAACCCTTTGTTTGGTTTTTTCTTTATCTCTTTTTTTTAACTCAGTAAATCCTACGTTTGTTCTGACGAAACTTCTGGTACAAAGTAATTAATGCGAGTGATGTAGGTGATTTGTGGCCTGTTAAATAGGATGCATCTGTCACATTTGGGTTTGCTGAGAGTGGTTTTGTTGTTTTGATTCCTTACATTTCCTCCACACTGGGATCGTCCATAGTCAATGTACTCGGCTATAGATTGAAATAAATCTTGTTATGTAGAAAGTCTGTACAACTGTCAATGCTTCCATATTTATTGGTGCCAGACTGAAATTAATGACACATGTTTATATTGAAATAAAAAGTATATTTGAACCTTCAAAAAAAAAAAAAAAGTATCTGAATGAGTCAGTTAGTGTGTGACTGAATGAGTATGTAAGTAAATATGTATTTGAGTGAGTAAGTGAGTGTGTGACTAAAAATTTATGTAAGTAAACATGTGTTTGAGTGTGAGTGACTGAATGAATAAAGGAGTGAAACATGTGTTTGAGTGTGAGTGACTGAATGAATAAAGGAGTGAATGTACCAAAAAAAAAAGTATTCTCTTTCATCTTACTTCCACAGACCCAACGAGATTGGAGACACCGTGTGTTATCGCTGGGTTGATAGTATACTTGGCCAGGTAACGTTTTACTCTCACGTTGTCATTTGTACCCTGTAAATAGGAAAATAATCCCATATGCAAAAACTGCAAAGGCATACTACTTTACAGGGAAGCCATAGCTAATCTTTTCTTTTTTCTTTTTTCATAAATAAAGACAAGTTAAATGGTCCATTATAAACAATCCAACTCACCATGAATATTGCCAAGTTTCAAATAATCACTTTGATGAGACATAATGCTCCACGAATGCTTCTAATATAGAAATAAGTTTAAGACCACCCACAAACCAGTAAAAAGGGTGGGAATCCCTCCACACTCAATCCCAGACACAAATACACATAAATTGAACCAAAATCTCTAAAATACCACAAGTATTGAGTCAGGTTATAGTGAGGGCAAAAGCTGTTTTGTAATATAATGTATATTATATCATAGTCCTATTGCATTGTTGACTTTAAGTAAATTAGCCTGTTGTTGTTTTTTTCTCCCTATTTCTGAATCTAAATTTGTCGTAAGACCAATGCAAAGGTTGAACATTACATTGTGCTGTCAATAAAAATGATCACTGAGAGTTCATAACACGGCAAAAAATTCAATTTGATTGTGACTCAGTGAACATGGATACAATGGGGAAAAAAGTAATGGAGTTTGCATAAGCAAATAATATATGAGGTTCTTGATAATCAACAAAATTGCTTTCAAATTTACATAAAACTAAGGATAAAAATTGATTTTAGAGCTAAAAGATGGATAAAGTGTTTAAAAAGAATCTGAATTCTCAATACCGTTTCGTCTGACAGCCTTCCCCTGAATAGCTTCATCTTGTCTGCTGTTTGCCAGGTTCTTGTGATCACTTCACCGATACGCCCCATGGCCTGTGTGGAAAAAATAAAGTTCACAACATGTCGTCATTGACAATAAAGCAACAACCGAATAAATACCAAGACATTATATTTTTTGGTGATATCCAAACACATTATGATAAAAAATCAGGTGAAAACAATGAATATATACATATTAAAATATGTATACCTACCAACATCACTCATTTCAGAGAATTTCATTGCTTGATTTAATATTTTTTATAAACTTGGGCCTTTTTGTCAAAACATCTTCTCGTCTTTCTCTAAGTATTCAAATTTCTTCCTGCCTTTGTAAATTATACAGTATGAGCAGTGGTTTAAAAATGATAGAAGCAGGAATTACTTCATAGCAAATAGAGAATTAAGTGACATAAAAATCCTTTTGTTCTTTCATCTCAAAGAAATTAATGTTTGTGCTGTTTCATATGTCTTAAGTTGTTCAGATGATTATTCTTAGACACATGCCTTTACATAGATATGTGTTTTAATGAATAGATCTTTTATTTTTCCTATTTTTGATCATTAACTAGATGTGTGCCTATCATAATTTTTCATTATCATTTAGCTCTGACTAAAAATATTTCGTAATTATTTCTTCTTTCATACTTTTTCCTCGGTGTTTTTTTTTTTTATAGGAATATTTAGCCAATTTCCATTGTGTGTCGTTATACAAATGGTTACAAACTTTCACCTCAATGTGAATCATCTTATGAAACAGAATTACAGTTTGTCAGTTGAAAAAGTGCTCAAGAAACTAACAGCATAAAAATGAACATTGATAAAATGAACATTGATAAAATGAAAGCCATTCTATTCAACCTTTCTAAGTGCCAAACTATCATCAAAGCGACGGTGAGATGGCCATATACCATGTGCCATGTGCAACGGGACTATTTCGACTCATTGCACGTGGTGTAAGAAATGGACCCATATCAGGGGCAATAAATCACCAAAAATTTCCTTCATTTAGCGATGCATCAGGGGGCAGGGATTTGAAGTCTATCTTAATGAATCATCAGATTTGCATTCTTCGGATTTGAATGCATGTTTTGCAGGTTTTTTCTTGCATTCTATTTATTTCTCTATATTATGGAAAATCATGTGCAAAAAGTCTGATCATTGAAGCAATCATATGTGGCAGATTGTTAATGTAACAGAAGAACAGTATTGGATTCTGTACATTGCCCTGAGGAACCCCAGATTCTATTTTTATGGGCTCTTAGTGTTGGCCTCCTATTGCTACTCTCATACTTCTTTTGGGAACAGATTTCTAACCATTTGTGAATGTTATTTCTGACACCTTAATGGTCGAGTTTAGGGAGCAATTTTTAGTGAGAGACTGCGTCAAATGCTTTGGAGAAGTCTTGGGTGGCTGCCTCAATTTGCTTAGTCTATCATAAGACATGAGCATTTCATCTTTGGCAATCAAGAGTTGTGTTTTGCATGAATACCTGGCTGTAAAGCTTTGATTATGGTTTGTGTCAAGGATTTGACCGCCTACCTGTGAATCTGACCCCATCATGCTGATAGCGCCAAGGTCATGAAGGATGTCCTCAGCAGCAATAGTCTCTGGACGGATTCTTGACTCGGCAAAGGCAACGTCTTCTTTCAAATTCCTGTTAGAAAAAGTATACTGGAGACTGTAGGCCATCGTTCCTGATTTGGTTTGTGTTTTTTCTTACTTTTTTTTTTTTCTTCTTTTTTCTTTTTTTTTTTCTTTTGCTTCTTAACATGACACAGAAATCATATCCTCAAATAAAAATTAAAAATAGAATTTTGGCTCATTAATTCAAAGTCAAAATAGAAGTTAGAATGTCATCACAGCTTTTTCCATTTCCCTTCAAAACAAAAGAAAAGATAAAACAATAAACAGAACAACGATGACACTAAAAAAAGGCAAAATATAAGAGAAGCAAACAAACCAAACAAAACAAAGGCACATATTTCCATGCATTAGACATCAAAGAGGAAAAATGGTCAATGTCTATAAATACATCTACAAATTAAATAAATGTCAAACCTCAGCTTTCATTATTCAAAACTCACTCATAAAAACCTGAGTTACGTTCTCAGACTACATATATTACAAAAAATTTATTGTCTAAACGTAAAAGCAAAATCCTTTAAATTTTTATCAATCAACAAATGAAACAGTCTACTAAAGATTTTATCATGATCCCTTTGGTAAACTGATTCAAAAACAGGCTTGATGCTCCCTGCAAAGACCAACACTTTATCTACCACCCAAAGAGTTATAATGCCGAATACAGGAACGCTTAAAAAGAAAGGATAAAAATTGTGAGGATTATTTAATTTAGAAAAATAAAAAAAGTCCATCTTCCAAAAGAAAACAGAGGACCAAAAAGAAGAACAAAACAAAAATAACCTAAAATTTAAAAATAAAAAACCGCCCAAAAATATAAAATAATCCATGACATTTGGAAAAAACGGACGAGGTGATCTATCTTGTCTAAATAATGAGGCATGAAAATATGGACTAAGTGATCAAATTTGTGTAAAGAATGACACACTAAAATATAGACTAAATAGGTATATTTTATCTAAATGATGACACACTAAAATATAGACTAAATTAGCTTACTTGTCTAAATGGTGACACACTAAAATATAGACTAAATTAGCTTACTTGTCTAAATGGTGACAGACCATGAGCATGTCCATGTGTTCTTCTAATGTGTTGACAGTGTATGGGCGTGTTGGGTTGGTGGAGGATGGTAACACATAAGGAATTCCACACATCCTGAAGTGAAGCAAAGCAGACATTCCTAACAATTCCATTGTAACACTGACCTGACTTACCAGGGGTAAGAAAATAGAAGATTTATCCATCTCAAAACCAGAAGGTAAACACAGAGGTTCTGTCTCTTTGACCTGCTTTCTAAACTCTAGCTTCCATCTGCTTCTCTTAATTTTTCCCTTATAGGTGACAAGGATTACTTTCTCCTCATACAGTCTCTAAATTAATCTTTGCTTTGAGGTTTCAAATCTTCCAAAGCCCGCCCTAAACAATGTGGATTCAACTTTGGTAAAGCTTTTCTGTAAATCTACACTGCATACTTTAACAGCATAGTGTGTTCAGTATACCTACAGCTCTTCCTTCTGTATATATGAATCAACCACAAACTGTCATGTGCTACTTTAGGCTTACAAATGGTCGTACAAGTACAATTCATATCATGGAGAACTGACAATGAGTATTGCATCAAGTTAGACATGATATGGAAAACCCGTAGAAAACACTGAGGTGAACGTGTTGGCATTTCATCTGGCGAAAGTTTACTTAATGATATCCGGTGCATGGCCTCCCCCGGCCCCCTCTGTGTGGTACGTGTGGATGCATCTGCCTTTAAATGCCTCAATGGTTTGCTCCACGCACGACGATTCATTGAGTGTATCAGTGTGGATGGTCACCTGTCAAAATAGGAAAATGTGCACAGATAAATGCAGGATGTCAATGTATAAATAAAGCTGTTTGTCACAAGAAGAAAAATATCTTAAAATGATAAAGAAATGAAGAAGAAAAAGAAAGAAAAGAAGAAAAAGATAAAGAAGAAAATGAAGATGAGGAGAAGGGCGATGATAAAGGAGGAGGAGCAGTAGAAGAAGAAGAGTAGAAATAAATGATAAATGGAAACAAAGAAAGTCTGCTTTTCCACTCTTCTTCTTACCTATATAATTACCTTGTTTAAACATGATGCTCACTGTCCTCAAATTTGGTGATACCTTCTAACTGAAAACCTTCTGCTGGCGGGGTCCTCTGATTCGCAGCTTCGGCAGTTCTCCTTATCCTTGTTGTAAATGTTGTCCAATTTTGTCTGTTTTGTGCGTGGTCTGGTAGTTTTTCAAAATCTTTCCTTGATGTTAGTTGAATTGTGTTGTTGTTAAGTCTCTTCGGGTCGTAATTTAATGTTACTGGGAGTGTTGGCGTTAGTCTTCCTTTTAGTCTTTTGATGTTATCCGTGAAATATAAAGTCATTGCTTTGTTTGCGGGAATGTGAGGGTGACAAAGAATTGTACAGTTTTAATCTTGTTTTCTGTTTTGTTTTGTCAGCTGTTTTCCAAATGTTAGTAAGTTTGTTTAATGTTAAATTTGACAAATGTTTGTGATGTTCAATGTCTTCTTTGTTTCCAAGCAATGAGCTTACTTTCTTGGATGTTTTCCAGTCTTCTGTACCTTTCTTTGGTGTGATGTTTTCCAGTCTTCTGTACCTTTCTTTGGTGTGATGTTGAGAAACACCATGACTACAGGCAGATGGCTTCAACGTTATACAACGTATCTAAATAATTTTTATTACGGTACTCGTTGAATAGGTAGAGGTGGTTCCTTATCACATCATTGCTCTTTCATGTGAACACTGCAGGTTGAAGCCTGACTTCATTTCTCACTTGTTAAATACATTCTATTATTTTTACACCTCATATTCATATCTAATTTTTCTGTTTGTACCTTAACCAAACATGAAATTATCATTATACATTAATCACATACAATTAAGTAGGAGAAAGCAGGATGCGGATGAGATATATACGGCTGCAGATGACATATACAAAGACATACACAAGAAATATAATGGAGGAAGATGAGAAATGATGAGTATAGATGAGTATAGAAGAAGATGAGAAATACATGGATGAAGATGACAAGTGACATACAGTTTTCCTCACCTGAATATCAGTGGCATCAGCAGCTGTCAGACAAGCGTCGATGGAAGCAGGAGTTGTGCCCCAGTCCTCATGGAGTTTGAGACTGGGTGACGAGGAAAAATAAACTTTTTAAAAAGCAACCTGAGACACATTTCGTTGCCCATGAACTTCTGGTGAGTCAACTTGATGTTTTTGACACATCAGTATTTAAATCTCTTAGAAAAACACTTTGACTTTCATTCTGATTAAAAGAATTTGGTAACACAAAACATTAAAATTATAATGTTCCATATTGTGTACTCAGAGGTACCGGATTCCAAGGCATAAAATAAAGAAATCATTGTTCAGTCCAAAGTAGAATTCACTGGTCCCTGGCATAGCCCAGGTTTTGCTACTTACAGCTGTAAGGAGTAATGCTATGAGTATTCTAGGTTTCACTGCTATATTAAATCTTAAATCCAGCCACAACCCGAATCATCATAAAATTCAGTAAACTGTACCTTTACTGGAAATTAAACACGTAAATTTTCATATCACTCACAGCAAAATTTGAGCAGATCTTTTAAATATTTTTCTTTCAAGCAGACGTACCCCATGACCCCAGATTTAATTTGCTCCATCAGTTCCTCAGGAGCACCCTGGCTAAAGGAACAGTTGCCTTTGCCGGTGAAGCCAAAGTTCAGTGGGAATTCATCGGTGCTCTGCAGCATGAATCTGGTTCGATGCAAATTTGCCAGGCATGATAAAGATTTCTTGCAATAAAAAATATCACGAAAATGAGGAGAGAAAAACAAACCCATCAAAAGTAAAGCATAACAAACAAATAACAAACAAAAATTCTAGAAAAAAGAATTTCTGAGACGATTTTATAGAAGTATGAGCAATCAAAACTCCTTATATCATATTCAAAACACTAATTGGATTTTGTATAAAAACGTGGAGTATATTTTATAAAAAAAGAAAGAAAGGAAAAAGTATCAAAATCTTATTTGAAAGTCAAACCAAAGTTGACATTTGATGAAAATATCATTAATCGTAAATCATTCTTCAATGGAAGGACATTTCATGAAGTAAGCCTGATCCCTTTCTGGGAATTCCCATTGCAATATACAGGTACAATAAAACATATCTAATCAGATATTATGCTATCTAGGTAAAGCAGAGTTATCTACCCTACTTGTTATGCTATCTATGTAAAACAGAGTTATCTAGCCTACTTGTTATGCTATCTAGGTAAAACAGAGTTATCTAGCCTACTTGTTATGCTATCTAGGTAAAACAGAGTTATCTAGCATACTTGTTATGCTATCTAGGTAAAACAGAGTTATCTAGCCTACTTGTTATGCTATCTAGGTAAAACAGATTTATCTAGCCTACTTGTTATGCTATCTAGGTAAAACAGAGTTATCTAGCCTACTTGCTATGCTATCTAGGTAAAACAGACTTATCTAGCCTACTTGTTATGCTATCTATGTAAAACAGACTTATCTAGCCTACTTGTTATGCTATCTAGGTAAAACAGAGTTATCTAGCCTACTTGTTATGCTTTCTAGGTAAAACAAAGTTATCTAGCCTACTCGCTATGCTGTCTAGGTAAAACAGAGTTGTCTACCCTACTTGATATGCTGAGAACTGGGAGTGCATGTGGTAGCGTTGGTGCCCGTGGCAGGCCCTGTGCCGCCACCTATCAGCGATGTGATGCCAGATGCGATGGCTTCATGGGCCAGTTGGGGACAAATGAAATGGACATGTGTATCTATCCCTCCTGCAGTGATAATCAATCCTTCGCCAGCGATTGCTTCAGTACATGCTCCAACGATCATATTCTATGCAACGAGTAGACAGAAAAATAAAAATGAAAGTCCATCTTTTATCAACGCTATAATAAAAGATTTATGATAATTGGTTGTGACTGTAATTCATATGCATCACAAAATTAAAACAAATGTCAACATTTTATTTATACAAGAATCATTGAAAGATTTTTAGTCTGAAGAAATCAGTCATGACTAACGAAAACAAATAAAAATAAAAAGAAGAACAGCAACAACAACAAAAAAGACAGTTAACTTTTTTCCATTCCTTTCTATTCTAGGACAGGGTCAAGTAAAATCCTTTGTTTGCTCCCAATCAATGTCCAGGGAAGGACAACTCAAAATCAATTATCATTTCAATTTATATCTAATCTCCTTGCAGCTGTTGTTATTGAATCACCACTACTTGGCCACAAAGAGTGCACCATGCAGTATGCTGACGGTGGAAATGAAGAGTGCATCCTCAATTTTTTTTTCAGGAAACATGTTTCCTGAAACATGTTCAGGAAAAAAATGTTTACATTTTGGGATAGTTTGGATCCGGACATTAATGATAATGTTACAAAATTGGTAAAAATTGTCATAATTCTAAGCTTTCATAAATTTTTAACGGAAAGGCAAGAAGAGGGAGATATACACATTTTGTTCAAATGTCTAAACCAAAGAGGCCTTAAATGGCTTTGGTAGCATCCTTCTGTTTGCAACACAAATATGGTTGGGTTTCATTCTGTTTGATACTTTGAATGTTAACTCCAGGCTATTCATGCTGTCTTTTGATTTTGTTTTGGTCATAAGTTTTTGAATGGCTCCTCTAGTTCTTCCTATTATATTGTGCATCTGTTCACCCAATTCATTTTCACTGTGGTGTTCATATTTCCTTCACATCAATTTATCTTATCTATTTTCTAACTCTTTTCATGTTTCATTAATAAATCTTCTTTCCTTCCTCTTGCTTGGTCCTGAAATATTTATGACCTGTTTTGTCTCTTCTGGGGGAAAATGTACCTTTTGTCTTTTCCTTTATATCATTTTCCTTTCATTGGAGAAATCAGTCACCAGATTTCTTTTGCAGTATGGTTAAAGAAAGCTTCCACTTAAAAGTCAAAGCAAAACAGCAAAATGTTGTCAGACAACAAGTCATGATAGAAATGACAATAAAAACAAAAAATAGAAAATGAAATTAATCTTCCTTCATTTCAAAGCAAAAAAATCTGTGTACTGTGCAGTAAGGACATTGTTGACATGTTCATGATGAACAGAAATCAATATTCTTCTAGAATCAAGTGTTGCACAGGCATCAAGTCTGGTTTTACTGCCCATGCATCAAGTCTGACTCTCATCAAGCCTGGTTTTACTGCCCATGCATCAAGTCTGACTCTCATCAAGTCTGGTTTTACTGCCCATGCATCAAGTCTGACTCTCATCAAGTCTGGTTTTATACACTGTGGTGTACAATAAGACTTTTAGGTTGATCACAATTTCACAGCCAGATTTTTCCTTACCTTGTCCACTCCATTCATGACGTCCGGGTTTCCAGCTTTGCCAATTCCAACAATTTGACCACCCTGGTAGGGAACAGTTTATACAAAATTGGAAATGTTTGCTTTCAATGCAAATGTAGAACAATTTTTAGCATTAATCGATAAACTCAGAATGCAAGTAAATCAAATCATGGGAGTAAAAACCATGCAAGGAGGAAGCTCCAAAATGGATAAACATCAGTTGTGTAGTGAGGATCCTAACACTACTAACAGGGGACCATTGGAATACTCCTCTGTGGAAAAGATGTGGCTGTAATAATATATAGCTGTTTTTTGTGAAACATATAACAGATAAAATTAACAAGGCTAACGCAACGCTTGGGGTAATCAGACAGACATTCCATTATCTAGTCCTAAAATTCTTTGAAATCTTTGTATATCAGCCTTGGTAAACCTCATTTGGAAAATGCAGATACAGTATGGAATCCAATTAAAAAAACCATTGAGATGATAGAAAACATACATAGGAGAGCAACAAAGTTGATACCAGGCTTAGAATAATTAGCATACCAAGAAAGTTTGCAGAGATTTACTCTTCCAGACCTAAAGTATAGAAGAAGCAGAGGAGATATGATTGAGACATGTAAGGTAAGTAGCAGTAGTTATGATCCAAAGGTCTCAAACTTATTTAAATTCCAGAACACCAGAGGACATAAATACAAATTATTTAAGGAAAGATGCAAATTAGATGTTAGAAAAAGCTCCTTCTGCCATAGAACATGTAATATTTCAAACAGTCTGCCAGAGTCAGTGGCTTTGGATGAGAATGCGATGAAATTTGAAAAAGAAATGGACCAGTACTGCAAAAAGTCAGGACCAAGTATACAATTACCGTGAGCCGACCAAGAAGAGCCAGAGATGGTAATCAAAGGCTATCATAAGTCTGCTATCAATACCGAATTTGTAAGATTTGTAAGATTTGTATGAATTCTATTACAGATAATTTTTCAAGCTTAAGGTTCATATCCCTGTGCTTCAGAAGTTTCCTGGAAATTCAAAATTTACAATATCAACTGAATTAAAATCGAATTAGAAATAAAAGTAAAAAGTCATAGCTTGCATGAGTATAGATGCTTCACAGGTACATTTTCTACCCTTAAAAATAAAACAACAACAAATTTCTAAGAAAATGCTGGTCAAATGATTTCTGAGCAAATATAATATCCAATTTCAAGGCTTCACATAAATTTTACTTTAACAAACCTCTTAAAAAAAACATTTTTCTGAGCACAATTGGTGCTTCAATTTTTTCAAGTTATTTATCTTTTCACATCTCAAGTCAGAGAGCCATAAAAAAGAAAACACCCACAAAACCTTAATGCCAATATCGGCCTTGACAACTCCAGTGACAGTATCCAGAATAATGGCGTTGGTGATGACCGTGTCCAGAGCTTCATTGGGGGCCAGGCCGCAGGCTTGTCCCATGCCGTCCCTTAGAACCTGTGTGCAAACAGACCATCGTTGTGACAGTCAATTTTGGCATGAAAGATGAATAAAAAAAAAAAAATCAGAAGTTTCAGAGAGAGAAATATTTAAATGAAAAGGGACAATTTAAACAGACAATCTTCACAATAAATTGTATACTGTGTCATTTCATAATTTTTTTTGAGAGAAAAGCAAAAAAACAAACAAC
>JBBPCV010267540.1:0-12592 GCA_037974505.1 Plocamopherus tilesii
AGCATGATGCGCCTAACAGGTAGCTCTGTTGTATGCTCTCCAGAGAGTTGAGAAGCTGCTGGAATGAAAAGGCCTACTGGGGGGTAAAATAGTGCTTTGAGCTTGCAATCATCGGGGGGAAAGTGCTATATAAATGGCATCTTTACCTTACATAGATTTTTGAAGTCGAAAGAAGGGTAAAAGCTATTTTGAAGTCAATAAGAACATAATTTTTTTTTTATTAACATATTATACATTATATACTCTTAAACTTCATATAAAGTTATACGGTCACAACCCCACCCATAAAGAGAAGGAATGTAGTATGCAGCTCATATATGTTGTACTGTAACGATTTCTTTGTTTTGTTTGGGAGGTTTTAACTAAAATTTGTATAAAAGTCAAGTAGCATATATATTTTAAGTGAAAGACAACCCCCCATAATGGTACAATACAAACATGTACTAATGCACATGATATTCACTCAGGACTTCATTTAAATTTAAATAGGGCCTCCATAGTTTAACATACTTGCTCAGCCACGTATCTGAAGGGGTCGATTTGTAAGAAGTGAAATTACTCAGAAAGCCCTAACATATTGTTGCTCATGTTGTTAGACAGTAATTGAAATCTTGTACATTTTACAGAAGGTTTAGGACGAGGAGCTGTTGGGAGCTGCTTGGTGCCCTTAAGTTAAATCTCATCAATGGCTTAGGAGGTTAAAAAAAATAATAAATGAACTAAAACCATTTTTTGTTCATTGATTAATCTGCTCATCTGATCTACTTGACGCATACTATGTGAAACTGATTCAGGTAGGTCTTGATCATCGTCCATTATGCTTGATCTATCTAAATGCTGTCAACACCTTGCATCACATTGCCCTTGGATGGATCAAGATCATATGTAAGGAGCTTGGTTTGCCACTTAATGTGATTACACTGTAAGCTTTAAAATATGGCAGGGGAAGGAACACAGCAGCATAACCAAGCTCATGCTTAGTCAAATTTGCACAAAGTCATCTTGATGTGGCCAAGGTTATGTGTTTTGACTTCTAAGGGATTGATCCATGTTTTATTTTGATACAAGTCGGAGGAGAAAGGATGGGTGAGGACATATTTTATGAGACTCTTCCTTCCCTCACTTCGGGTGGACTTTCCTTATATCCGAGTTTGAGCTCCTTTATATGTGAGGCCCACTAGTTATGTTCCTTACGATTTATTAAAAAAAGTAAAATTTCTTAAATTGTCCATGAAAACACTGACATTTTAACATCCACTATATTCAATAAATTCTACTATACATTATCAGATCCCATCCTTCGATAAAATAAAAGATAAGCATTTTGTCTGATTTCTTCAGTACTGAGTTGAAACTCCATGTTAACCTCTTCAACAGTTTGGTCATCCATGCGATACCATTTGTCGCCATCGAGACAGTAACTGACATAATGGCCATGCGACGTACTGTTAGCACCTAGGTGAAGGCAAATGCCATAAAGTTCATAGATGAAACCTCCATTGGAGGAAGTGAGATCATTACGCTGGGTGACAGTATCATAAATAACGTCCCGAAGATTGAATCCACGCAGGCGGATGCTGACTGAGGTGTTGATCTTTGTGGAAACTTTTGCCGCCTGGTCGTAACGAAATCTCATCAACTGAATGATGAGACACTCAGGCAACTGCCGAAGCAGGCAACGACGCTGAAGTTTGGGCATGGCACGACTTTCTGGTGCAATGGGTGTCGAAGTCTTAAAAGCATTATCGTGAAACCCACTGTCATTGACCAGATGATCCTTGTGGGCTAGAAAATGTGGCAAGATCGGGGAGGTTTGCTGAGCTGGGCTGGTGTGTGGCATGGCGATGGGTGAAGGGAAGGCCATGGACTGGACAGGGGACGTGGGATGAGTGTACTGCTGTTGTGTTGACCGAGCAGTTCTGCGAGTCACCGGCGTGGCATTGTAGCCGGGCTTATAATTGGAGTTGAGACGCATGTGAAAATTGGAGATTTGAAGCAGAGGCTGAGCTGGTTGGATACTCTGGGTGTCTGTCCTGGCACCAGAAGCGGGTATCTCCGACAGATTTTCGATGTTACAAAAACTTGTGAAGCAGTCCTCCAACATGACAAGACCAGATGAGTACCTGGGAGGGGCCATTGGTACAGGCAGGATGTTGAAAGCCTGAAGATTGACAGAGATGTGGCCATGCTCTACACTATGGTAAGCCTCCACCAGTTGTCCTGTGAACAACCCATCCACCACTGTGTCATTTGCCTGCTTATGGGTCAGCCACTCCAAGTCAGATAAACGTTGAATGGCCTCGGCATACGACTCATTCTCTAAACCATTCGCCACTGCAATCTGAAAGAGTTGGAAAGCAAAAATAATATAATTATTTCCAATGTTCACAAAAACTAAGATCATGCTTTACAGTAAAAATGATCAATATCACTAAGTATTTCCTCGAAAACGGAATTTCTAGTCCAAAATTTTGACCAATTTCATTAGATCAAAATTGAACAAAACGACAAACTGAGACACTAGCCGATTCCATCAACTTTTCTCTTAATAGATCAGATTGATAGATCTAGATCAAGATCAGAGCAGTTGAGGCAAATTGGACAAAATATCAAAAGGATAGAGAAATATAAATACACATGTAATAAATAATCAAGTAGATTGTAGGTGCATACTATCACTGATCTAGAAACTAAGTGAATGACGAAGCCATTCCCACAGCATGACACCATTCTCATTCATAGCATCGGCTTATTGTATTGCTACTGCCAGTCCAACTTGAAGCAGTAATAGTAATAGGCTTATATTTATTTGTTCTGATGGGAATTTCAAAAATTTCTGTGGGTTAATAGTGGAGCCGCGCAAATTACAGTTTGGCAGAAAACTGAGGTGGCAAGTATCTGTGCACAATGAATGGCATTGAGAAGATATGTGGCACTACACTGAACCTGGCGCAAAGAGCTTTTTAGTACAAGTGGTGGTATAAACAGAATGGTATTGTTGCCTCATATAGCAGGATGACCATTATCTTTTAATGTGTAAAACTAAGGTAGAAAAAGAAAACAAAGGGCTTGTAATTGAATTACCAGGGCAATTATTTCAGAATGTGATGAACTCAGAAAGCTTTACATTTTTCTTTTGTAATGGGATGAATATTGAGGATGAAAAATATAGTTTCTTCATAAAGCATTAAAAACAAAAATATAATCAAGGTATATATACATTTCATTTAAGGAGTTAACAGTTATTAACTTCATACAGTGATTAAGTTTGAAGGACATAAAAAAGTTTGACAAATCATTGAGCTACTAACAAGCTTACAAAAATGAAATACAGCAGGATCCCATTAAAAGATAAACCTAAGGATAGAATCTAGGGTTATGTAGATCTTTAGTCTAGAATGATGTGTGATCAAAGCCATAAGAAATACAAATTTATTTCTAATTTATAAATGAAGCCACAGATATTTGAAAGAAAGTATAAAATCTCTCATCTATTTTATAGTGACAGCTTAGACACAAACAATTACATCCACTTGAGAGACAGGATTTCATACAAATTGAGTACCGTAAGACATTAACCACACTAATACTATCTGTATCTTTCTAACTCTCTCACAATATTGACTCCTTTCTATCATACCACCTGCTCCCACAATGACAAAGCCTTTCACTTTTTGAATGATTAATAAGATGCTAGTTAATGTAATTGTAGTCGAAAGTGAAAAAAAGGCTTACATCTGAACAAACAAAAAAAAAAAAAACAGCAACAAAAAAACCCAACCAAATAAAAGCAGAAGTTATAGTGATTTCCAAAAAAATCGGAGTCCAAGATGCTCTATTAGCAAAGGAAATAAACTTAGACAAGCAGACAAGCACCTTGAAGTATTTTTGGAACGCTAAACTCTCCTAGTGGCAGATGCGCTAAACTCTCCTAGTGGCAGATGCGCCAAAGGAGTCAGAAGTTGGATCACCCGAGCAAAGACCACTTTCAGAAACAAGAAAGCAGTTCTGTGTTCTCTGCAATATCTGAGTTCAATCTATATGTATCTAAGACATTATATCTAGAGGCGATATATCTACTTTCTAATGGGGAATGCAAAAGCTTTATCTATAAGGAGCTTGTAAGGGGCACTAATTTGATCTAAGAAAGCTTCACAGATTTGTTAGCTAGGATTTTTCTAGCTATTAGTAGACAGCCATCATCTTATTACCCTATGCCACAATGCAAAATACTGTGTAACACCCCTGTCTGGGTTACCGGGTCAATCCTTAGCGAATGATTGTGGTGCCTATTTTTCTTTGGTCAGTTATTCAGTGGTTGCCCTGTGCATGTTGGTTAGTTTGATTTCTACAGGATTCAATTTCCAGGGATAAGGAGGATGTAACAGTTGTGGGCCTTTTGCATCAGTATTAACGATCTTGTAGCAACGATGCCTGGACCAGTATCTTTTAAGAGAAGTGTGGGTGCCCAACCACTCTTTCTTCCCCTCTGATCGTTGCCTTTTCTATTTGAACTCAGAGTAATGAATGAGTCTGAGTAGGAAAGGTTGTAGGGGTGACTGGGTTTGAAAGAAAAGTCGTTAGGAATTGAATATTGCCAGGGTGGCGGCCGATATGGCCTGCTCTTTTCGATTTTAATCACCTAGGGTTCTTTTATATACGCAAAGGCACATAGGACCTCCTAGTTTATCGTCTGTCTCCGATGGGACTAGGCACTCATTTATCCTGCCTACCACAAAAAAAAAAAAAAGAAAAGAAAAACTCTGATTTTGATTCAAGCCTGCACAGCCGAAACGGACCTATGACCTTTGGCTTGGTGGTGAAGTGCCCTAACCACTGAGCTATCAGCGCTCAAGTGCCCTAACCACGGAGACATCAGCACTCAAGGCGGGCAATAGGGGTGAATTTTCTTGCCCAAAGAAAAAATCAGAAGCCAAAGTGGGGCTCAAACCCATGATCCCACGGTCACCATGTAACAGTATCTTACACATTAAGACAACACTAGATGCCAATCTATCATAATTGCCTTGTGTTAATTATAACTTTACAATAACCTAGTAACTAAGAAAGTTGCATGTTTCTAATAATAGACTGACTGGTGACATCTACTAACCAATGTTTAAATATACAATGTGACATCAACTCACTTTTATGTGCATGTACAATAAGAGCTAAAATACAAGAGTAGTCAGCTGTGGTTTTGACACTGAACTGTTAACATGAATATTTCTCTCTTCTTTTCCTATTACTAATAAATGTGTGTGCTAACTCTACTTAAAGATACAGATATATATTGGAGATATATATAGAGGACCAGATTATATTGAAGAGCAGCAGAGCGGATTGAGGCCAGGAAGAAGTGTGCAAGATCACATTATATTTATAACTAGGCATGTTATAGAAAAATCTGTTGATGGAAACATTAACTTTCACCTCTGTTTTGTAGATCTGGAAAAATCATTTGATACAGTAAGGAGGGAAGAATTGTACATGGCATTCACTAGACGAACATAATGTAGGCAAAACTTAATAGAATCTGTTCAACATTTTTACAATAAACCAACATGTGCTGTGAGAGTAGCTGGGAATGTGTCTGAAGAATCTGAAGTGGGAGTTAGACAGGGTTGAAGACTAAACCTCTTTTATTTATAAATCATATTTGTAGATTCAGTTGAAAAGACATATTTTTCAAAAATGAAAAAAAAATATGAAAGTAGGCATGTGGAAACTCAAAACAGTAAATCTTACAATGATTTCCATTTGCTGAAAATTTGGCTATGTTTGGAAAATCTGAAGGTGGCCAATATAACATTAACATACTTAGCGATGAATTAGGCAGAATAGGAATGAAAATAAATGAAAAGAAAACAAAAACAATGCTCTAATAAACAGAGAAACTAAAACACACAATTTTAAAGTAGGAAGAGAACAGCTAGAGCAAGTTAGAAGTCACAAATATCTGGGGCAGTAATGATTAACACAAGAGAAGAAATCAATCTGAGAATTCAAAAGGCAACAGCAGTTTATCATCATCTAGGAAGGGCATTCATTGATATATTTTTTTAAAAAAAAAGAAAAAAAAAAAAAAAAAAAAGAAAAGAAGAAGAAAAAAAAAAAGAAAAGAAGAAGAAAGAAAAAAAAGAATTGTTTACAAACACCAAAGTGGCAGTGTACAACACAGTTTCATGTCCTACTCTCCTTCATAATGGCAGTGAAACTTGGATCTTAGACAGTAGGGAATACAGCAAAGTACAAGCAAATGACATGAAACATCTAAGAAGAGTGGTAGGGTAAACTAAAAGAGACAGAACTAATCAGAAATAACAATAAGAGACCAAACTAAAGTAAAAACTTAAAAATAAATTGATCGGCTTAGATGGTTTGGACATGTCAACAGAATGAATGATGAGAGAACAGCTATTAAATCAGTATACAATGCTCAAACCTAAAACAAGAGATCAAAAGGCAGATCTGTAGAAAGTGGGAGGAAGATAATTATAAAAAAGGCTCTAAAGAATAGAAATTTATCCTTCACAGACGGAAAAAGAAAATGTCAGGTCAGGGATGGCTGGAGAAAGATCATTTCGGGAACTTAAAGGCCATACACTGAAAGGTAAAATGGCATATTTGACAAAGAAAGAAAGACGAATGCACAAGATAAAAACAAGCTATTAGATTTCTTTCAAATGTTTTCCCTTGGGTGTTTCCAATGAGATGACCTTAATTCCCCCAGCAACTTTGCTTCACCACACATCATTAAAACAATACATATTGATTCTCGATATGACAAGCAACTTTCCTAAGTCGTATATTATTATATAGACATGGGAATCAGTCAACCCTAATCAACAAAAGAATGATCAGTTTTGATTGGTGCAGTCAATAACATTCACTCTTAAGAGAACAATGGGATGTGGAATGAACATTTTGTGAGGTCATTATTTATTATTCAGAGATTTTATCAAATGAAACAGATCTGTTATTTCATTTTAGATTGTATATTGAAAGTGGCTGCTACTCTGGGAGTAGGAAGTCTTTATGGCCCTTCTGTGTAAGATCTAACTTTATTCACTTTATTGAAAAGGTAAGATCCTTCTCTGTATCAATAGCTGAGTATTTTCCTTAGTTTCTGTTAAGAAATGGGTATGAAAGGAAAAAAGAGCACAATTTTCTTCACTCTTTGATTACCTCACGTCTGCATTGATCCTTCAATTCTTTGATCCTATTGGCATTCAGATCTCCATAGATTAGCTTCAGCTTTGCAAGGCGTGGGCTTGAAAATTTATCATCACTGCTTGTATTTGAGGAATCTGCAAAGTTGAAAACCTCAAGATTATCATTGACACTATAGACCATGATTTTCATTCTTTCATTCTTTAAAAAAAAAATAAAAAAAATTAACACTACATTTTTCTCTCCCACACTTCCCAACCCCTATTAAAAAATAAAATAAAATAAAAAATTCTTCAAAATGAATGAAAATTAGAAGCTAAATAATTTGTATTTGTACCATCATAATACAACATGACATACATTATATATTATAACGTATATATGTAGACCTACTCTTATATTAATTGCAAAAAGAGATATTTAAAAAAAAAGCATCATGAGCTTTTTGAAGAATCCTATGTGGTCCTTACTAAGGACAATTTATTTAGTGTATTGTTTCTTATTAAATGATGTTATGTTTACCAATGAAATGCACTTAAATATGTCCACTACTGTTTGAAAAAATACAGGGAAAAAAATAAAGGAATAAAAAGAGAAAAAGAATTGGAAATGACTAGCTACCACAACGAAGAGCTTCTTGGCTGTTTTTGTTGAGTATGTTGTGTACAGTCTCTAGCAACCACATGAGGAATTCTGCTGCATCTTGTTGTCGCATAGGCTCATTAGGAGGGGTCACGAGTTTAGGATTGAGTACAGAAGCTGCTTTTCTGAACCTTGTAGCATTGAACACTTTATAATCAGAACAAGAAGGATCCACAGTCACAACATCTAACAATTCTGCAAGAGATGAAAGAAGTTCAGACTCTGCAACACTGCACTCCAATTCCTTAGCTGCATCAGCAGTGAGACACTCCACAAGAAAGGGTCCTCGTGCCAAGCACTGTATTGTTGAATTTATAAAACAAATATTTTGTCCATTATTCACTAAACCAACAGGTTTTGGAATGCTGGGTCCAAATCCAATAACATTCAAAAATTTAGATTTGATGGAAGATGACAATAAAGGTTTAGGAAATAGTTTGCTGCCTACATCGGGATGTAGGGAACGGCGCTGTAAGTTGTTATTTGACCAAACTGGCCTTGACTCCCCGGGATCTGCACCTGCAATGGAATTATGACCACTGTCGCTCAGTCTGCCCATACCCATGACAGCATTTGGAGTAGTTTGTTGTAAGCTGGACGATCCAGAGTAATTGGAATCCATTCCTCTCATACTGTTCCAGTTTCTTCCTGATGAGTCATAAAAACCAACTTTACCCTGCTTAACAGCATTCTGATAAGAGACGGACGTGGGGCTGACAGAATAAGTTGGACGATCCTGACCTGGCACAACAGTGGCATTAGGCGGGTAGTGCAAACTTCCTTGCTTCCCAAAATAAGGGATGCCAAGGCCATAGCCAGCCTGCTGACTTTGCCGATTCAGGTTGTTCAGCTCAGCAGCTGTACTATTACTAAGGCCAGCCATACCAAGGGCTTGTTGTTGTAAGTGCTGTTGCTGCTGTTTTTGGCGCTCAATTTGCTTCATATTTTCTTCATGCTGGAGATGGTTTTCCCAGTGAGCTTTCAGGTTGGCTAACAGACGAGCAAGGTCTGTCCTTCCAAAAAGCTGAGTGCAAGTGAAAGTAATGCATGTCAATAACAGCAGGAAGTAGGGCACATGATGAAAGGTGTAGAGCAACAAGCAAAGTAATCCAAGACCTGCAGATTCATACAGCCATATGGTGCGTTTTTCTTGTTCGTTTCTGTGGAAAGTAAAGTATCAACATAGAATTAATCATTTGATCATGATGAAAGGAAAAGGTAAAATATTTGTTTTGAAAGACAATTACAGCAGAACCATGCTAACATTAACTCTTAGAAACGTATCCAAATCTGTTTCTCTTATAAAAGTTCAGGTTAAGAAGAGAGTGTTTACTAAAACTGTAAAACCTGCATATGGACATGTAGGCAACGTTGATACATTCACACCATCAATCAGATTTACTCTCATTAAATAATAATTATGAACCAAAAAGTAGACATTAACATCAATTAATTGATTAATGTACAAGTAACTGCTCTTAGCACTTTCCTTCATCTGCTCTCTTCACTTTCTTGTATTCTCCTGAGGAAAGGGAGGGGGCTGGAGAGTATTGAGGCTGCAACTTTCTTTTATGTACTTTATCAATGAAATACTGAGATAGAATCAGCAAACAGTAAATTTGCAGTACAACAAAGACAATAGTAAAATCTTTTTAAACCTAATCTATATAGAGGGTCCTTTCATAAATTTCAACAGTACAGAGATATATTATATATGGAAAAAACAAGTGTTAACTTTCCCCTAAGATCTTGTTATAGCTCGGTGGTTGGAATGTGTTCAATCAAAGGCATTTGATTCCTTTCCCGACCATGCAAATTTGAATTTGAAATCTGAATTTTTATGAGTTTCTTTTTCTAATTGCATGGAAGCAGTACAGACAAACTGTCCAGTAGAGAAGGGTCGAGTGGGACGAAGAGTTTGGTAATAAAATCTAACAAAAAACATGGCCGTGTTCTCCAGTCCACCAGTTGGTTTTAAACCTCTATCGACCATGAACTATGAATTAATAGTTTATTAGCAATTGATCAAGTTAAATTACTAATTCTCAAGTTATTTTTCATTTCTAGTATTTACTCAGAATTTTTAGAAACCATGCGTAAGATTGACTGTCACTGTTTACAGTTCGTTACTTCTTCGTTTATTCCAACCAGCAAAATTAAAGGATGTACCACTAGAAATTTTCCAAATTTCATTTGAAACCTCATATTTTTCAGGAAAATATGGGATAAAAAACCATGAAAAAATAATTTAATTATTTCCACATCTTTCAATCAGTTTTTTTGGCAAATTTAGCTTATATTTTATCGACAACTTGATCGCACCGCACCAATTGCCACCATGGGAAAGAGAGACCCACTTCAAGTATTTTTAAGGCTGTTATTCACGACACCCTGTTTCCAATAACCAAAATTCATTACTCAGAATACCATGAGGTAATTGTTGGTTTTTTGGGTTTTGTTTTCGTTTTATTTCTTCACTGTGCCTAGTGCTCGATCTGCTTCAGGAGAAGCAACTGGGCACTCCTTACCGTACGATGTCCCAAGTTTAGGTGACTGCCATTTTGTTAGTTTATGGGGAAATGGAAATCAGTCTGATTACCAGATTGGCTTTTTTCTCTCTCTCTCACTCTCTCTTTTTTTTTAATATTATGATTAAATTTATGATCCTTTTCTGTCGGGTTTTTAGGGGGGTGGGGTGGGGCTTGAGGCATGGCTTTATATCACTGTCTAGTGCTTGATCTACTGCAGGAAACACAACTGGGCACTCCTTACCGTGTGATGTCCTGAGCTTAGGTCACTGTCATCTTATTTGTTTACGAGGTAACAGAAAATAAGTCTGATCATCCCATTTTCTTTTATTTGTGTTTAACTGATTGTTCTGTTGTTTGTTTTTAATTATAAAGGTAATCCTTCACTTCAGCGGCATCTTTTCATAAATTTATAAAAAAGAGCTCCGGGCATCCGAAGTTGAGTATTAGTCTTAGTCAGATTAAAGCTCTTCCATAAATTATGAAAAGCTGGCACCATTAAACTGGAAGATTACCATTTTAAGAGTTGTCGCCCACCAGTGGTCGACCGCTTCTGGATAAACCCCATTCTTGAACAGACTGATCAGAGGGAAAGTGTCCGACACTTCTTCGTTTTCACCATTAGCTCTTCGGCTGTTATCACCAGCAAAATCAAGGGACGTCACTCCAGAAATTTTACACATGATATTTTTATCAAATTAAATGTCTTTAAGTTAACCGTTTAACAGCGGGTCCCATATATGCACCCTGCTTTGCCTCAAATAATCACCTACGCTAGCAGCGGGTCCCGTATTTTTCCGTCCCCCTGACCACGTGCCTTCCCCACCCATTACCGGCGGGTCCAGTATTTTGGCGTTCCAGTAAAATGTGTTGGGGTAGCTGCCTGTATTACTAATTTTATTCAGTTTCATTGCATCAAATGACATAAACATACTTCAATCAATGAAAGTAGAACATCGTACGTAATTCGATGCAAAAATCGAAATGTATGCAATTTAGACATTTTCACCCACACTTCCAATGTCAGTGGAGATCAAGTGAAATAATATAATTTGTTTTTGCAGATACAGGTAAACATTCTTCTATTTGCTTTTCATTTTAAAACATCTGAATAGTGAATATTAGCCATGAATATCAATTTTACTTTCGTAATTACTTGAAAACCGGTCGTTTTAGATTTCTTTCGATTTTCAGAGCCATGGCCTAGCATGAACCATATGCCCATTATTGCGTTGTCAAGAGTCATAAACAGCATGTGCTTAGGCTTTGTTCTCTTTTATCATCAAAGTAAAGGAATACTCCTCGGTTGAAGTTACGTTCTATGTCTGTTTCATAGTCTAAGGTTTGAACACTTTACAAACAGCAATAACAACACGGAAACACCCATGTAAAGCCAAAACATGGCGGCGCTTTTTCGTTTGTTACCCCAGGCCGTATTAGACGCAGTGCGCCATCTTGGATCGACTAGTTACTAGGAATCGAATACGACTAGGCTAATCCGCAATGCAGACGGGACTGTAATTCTACAGGAGCAAAGTATTCTTATTTTATGCGTTCTTTCCGTTTTTTGTCATGTTTTGTTTTTGTTTTGGCTTGTTTTGGTTTGTTTGTTTGTTTTTTACATTCCGGCATGGTTGTGTTGTAGTCGGGTTGCCTATTTGTATTCGATTCCTAGTAATTGGTCGATCCAAAATGGCGGATTACGCTGGATACACAGCCTGGGGTAACAAACGCAAAAGTGCAAACAATGCTAACATCATGGACCTAGCGGCAGCCTCGTTAGGCAGAGACACAGGCTCGCTAGGTAGGCTACAGCAACCCCATACACAGCGAAGGTAGGCTATCCAGTAAAAACACCCTGCGACCGGCAGGTGAGTGAAAAAAGAGTTAAAGTCCAGATCTGTTATAAAAGTTAAAAAATATGCCAAATTTGCCCAAAATCCACTCGAAATACTGATTGGGAGGTGGAAATAACTAGATCTACATAAAAAACATCTAAACTATTTCTCACACAAGGATTTAAATTTAGCCTGGGTTTTCCTGAAAAATATGAAAACATGTGGTTTCAGTTTCAAACATACGTCCCTTGGTGACTGCCAGTGACTGGTGGTACTGTACTGGTAACAAATAAAAAAGAAGCTCTGAAGCGCCAAATGTCCGTTAGCAATGACCACTCTAAAGAGCTACTGTACTGGACAATGAGCATGCGCAATCAGTGGTCTGCTACTGAACACAGCATCATGATACAG
>JBBPCV010268650.1:0-12590 GCA_037974505.1 Plocamopherus tilesii
TCGAAAGACGAATGGTGGGGTAATTTTATATGAACATATATATGGTTGGATGGTAGGATGGATAGGTGGCGGTAGGTATGTTTTTTTTATTTCGTTTTATTCCTATATTGTTTTCATTTTTCTTAAAATTGTTTTATATTTCAGCTTTTGCATTGACTTCATCTCAAAATGATTTAATCTGTTGCCTGAACTATATTCAAGTCTTTAATATGTGTAATTTTTTAATATCTGGAAACCATAATTTCTGAGCTTGCCTCGATGGAGAATGGCTTTCAATAAATGACTTTCAGTGTGTTCAGATACTTAGTTGTTCAACTTTCAAACTTAATAGTTAGAGTACTCCAACATCCATTTTTTCATTTTATCTCTGTATTTTGATTCAACTTGTTATTGTGTTTCCATAGATAGTTGTATCTATATCTTATTTACAAAAATAATTATTTATTTATTTATTTTAAGTTTTAAGCTCATTTTAATTCATTGTCTGCTGACCGTTGCATTTTTGGGTCATAATGCTAAGAAATATTCAGACAAAATATATATATATATATATTTTTTTTTTTTTTTTAACTAATCACATATACATCTACCAAAGCACTCATTATATACCTCTCATTATTTTACAAAGCTCTTGTCCTAATTTCATAAGCATTGAAGTTACACTGAAGTAAATGGTAGTAGTGGAGTCCTCTCATGATGAAATTATTTTCCATCATTTCTTTCTTTTTAAAAATACATTTCATTGAATGTCTTGTGTATAGTCTTGTGTGTGTATTAATTTTGCGATAACATATAACATTTAATGTAATATCACATGGTCCTCTCCCTCTCTGTCTCAGGGTTTAAGTCGAATGAAAAGAAATCACATTCATTTTGCCGCTGGTCTTCCTGGGGATGATGGTGTCATCAGTGGTATGGTTTGTTTTTTTTTTGCGTCTGATTTTCTTTTATTGACTTCACTTAGAGATCTTGACAGATCCTAAACCAATCTCAATGTTAAGCAATGTTGAATATTGTCATGAAATTGCTGAATGAACGAAGAAGGAAGTGGGCTTTTAGGTTTTCTTTCACAGGAAAGGATGGGCCCTGAGAGGAAAACTTGTTGCTACCGTTAAAATAGTGGCCTTGATAAAATTTAGATTTCTCAAACTCGACTCTCTTTTACCCTACCCTGTTATGGAATTACCGTTGCTTTTTCATTTATATTTATTTATGTTTTATTTAATAGTGGCTTGTTGTATCTTTCTTTGCTGCTACAAGAAAGTAGTGTCCAGAAGTATTATCCAGTGGATGTTTATAGTTTATACAATCACTGATGTCTTCAGCTTATACACCTCCACCTAGCATACAGCCCATATCAAATCCTCCTTTTCCAGGATACCTAATGTTTGCCTATATAAATCACCCCAGTTTTGCAGCCCAATTTACCTACTATCCTACTCAAATCTGCTTAACATCTCACTCAGATATACAGATAAATTAGGAATCAGGTGCTACATTTTTCTTTAATTTTCACAAAAGTTGATGCAAGTAGCATGTCTAATTGAAAGTCCTAAGCTGTTCATAGGAATCAGATAATTGGGGGCCTTAAACTCACGGGTAGGACCGTGCTTCAATTAAGAAAAGATGATAGTTGTTATCCCATTCACTCTCATATATTTTCAAATATTTGTTAATGCTGTGTAAGAGATGGTCTCAGTCCGGTACTGTTTACGGTTTATCTTGAGCATGCTCTCAGAGAGGTACGAAATGTCACAGCTATCACAAAGACTCCCATTGAAGAACACAGACCAAGAGAAATTTTAATAGCATACGCTGACGACATAGACTTCATCGGGACTGAATATACAGATGTAGTTGAAGTTCAAAAAGCCCTAGAAAAACACATATTAAAGGTCAATGTTGAAAAAACTGAATACACTTCGATCGACAGAGTAGAAGCAACCTGGAAAACCACGAAAAAAGTTGCATCCCTAATCGGAAACGTTGAAGACATTGAAAGGCGAAAACAGCTGTCCAATGTTGCCTTGAACAAATTGAAAAGTGTATGGATAAGGAAAGATAAAATAAAAGGAAGTACCAGAGTAAAATTGTACAGAGCCCTTGTAAATGATTCTTACGCACAACTGTGGGATATTGGACCCTTACCCAGACTGAATTGAAAAAGTAAGATGCCTTTCATAGGAAACAGCTCAACATTTACTACCTGGTCAAAATTTCTAACTCGTCCCTTTACAAATATGTAATGAAAACCCCATTTCCACATTCATAGCTGAAAGCTGCTGGAAACTATTCAGACACATCCTAAGGCAACACAAGACATACAGGCAAACAAATTCATGGAATTATGTTTACAAAATTTGGCACTCAATTCAAAGGAAGACCATTAACAGCACTACCAATAATACTGAATAAAGAGCAGTCCTATCTCAAATCCAACGTATCTCTAAAGACGAAGAGTGATTTGAAACTCCTAAGATCACTAGCATAAGACCGCAAGTGCTGGAGAGCCATGACAACAAAGATCATGAAGGTTGCAGAGACGTCCTCTTCTGACAATTTGGACACGAAAAGCCTTTAAGTCAACTAAGTCATATATCTAATAGTCTTATATTATATGTATATACAATATATATATATTTTCTATTATTTCATTGCTCATTCAATTTCTTCATGATATTATTCAAACCAATAAGCACAATTTTACTCAAATTTTCGCAGGAATGAGACAAAGCTGTTCCATAATTATACATCTGGATTTGGACAAAGCTCTTGAAGGTAAGACTAACATTTTTATACAAAGGCATCTTACATCTTCTTGTTATTGCATTTTTATTTCTATTTGTTCTTACTTTCTTTTTACATTTTTGTTTGTAAATAATAAGCTGTATGTTAAAGTGTTTATCTTATTAATCATATTTGATGAATACTTCATTTGTATACCTTGTATGGTTTTTCTAGTTTGTAATAGGAATTATTTCTCCTCTAAGCAGCCAAGTCCATTTATAACAGCCTTATCTATAACAGGATTTTTAATGTTTTGGTGAAACAAAGAATGTAGTCTAGTCAGGCTGCACTTGTAGTTCCCAATTGGCAGTCAATCTCTCTCCATTTCTGTCTGTCTCGACAAATGTCATCCATGTCTCGTATGTTCTTGTTGTTTGTCATTCCATTATGATATTGTTTAGCCACATGCTTCGTTATCTACCGACCTTTTCTTCTTTTTCAATCAGTCCATTTGAATAAAAACATAGATAAGATATTCTCCTCTTGTGTCACATTACCAAATTAAAGTGTACAACCTTTGTTTTCATAATTTCTATAAGTAGTGTTGGTAGTCTTGATATTTTATTCAAAACTTATGTGATATTTTATCTTTCCAGCGTATCCTCAGTAATTTTCTTCAGCACCACATTTCAAAATGATTTATTCTTTTTTGTTCTTTCTTTTTTATTCAAAGTCCAAGCTTCACTTCCATGTTTTAATACCGACCCTAGATAGATGTCTAAACATCTGATCCTGGTGTTCATTTCTATGTTTTGGTTGCATAGCCAATAAGCCATTTTATCAGATATGTTTTGGCTGAAACAAAGAATCCTTGTTACAATAATAATAACTAGTTCTAGATTTTGACTTGACAGAATCAGTATGATCCCAGTTAAAGCGATGATTTATCAGTTTTATTGACAATACCATAAGCTCCGCATACACTACAGATACATTCACATACATTCATATTTACATTGACATGGGCCTACACAATTTATGTGGCCAGTAGTGACTGGTTCAGTAATGAGTATAAATGTATTTTCGTGGCAATGCAAGACTAACCAATATTAACACCAGTATGTTTCTTAGATATGCATAACAGTCCTATCTATTCAGTTATAGCTATAGATAACTGTATTTTAACTTCTTCTGAGTATGATGCCAGAATATAAATTTGAATCCTTAGTTTGAGTATCACACAAGCATACATTTACATTTTTTTAAAAAAGGAAACAAAACAAATCAAAGTAAAACATATTTGTCCTATTATTAATATTAATCTTTGTTTTTAAGACTATACCCAATTATATCTCTTTGCTTTTTGGTAACCACCAACGGAGCATTGCATGTTATCCCTCAACAAGAAATCAACATATGTGTAGTTGAACATTATGCATTATTTTGTCCTTTTAGAAAAATAAAAATAAGATTTCGTATGCAACAGACTGTTCCTAAAAATAATGTTTAAATTCACTCAAATCCTTTTGTGTGGGGAAAAAAATGTTAAAAAGGCTTTTCGTATATCAATGATGAGATATTATTGTCTAGATAAATTGAATGTTTTAAACTATTGTCTCTGCAGATGGCTTCAAGTTTTTTATGTCTTCCAATAATGTCATTCTCTGTCCTGGCAACGAAGAAGGTTTTATTCCCACCAGTTATTTCAGAAAAGTCATAGACAGGCAATCAGGTGAAAAGGTGAGATTACACCAAACCATTTTTAAACATCAGTTTGAAGACTAGAACCGAGAGATATTTTACGTCTTTTTTATCAGTAGCCATAAGAAATTTTAATGATTAATTTATTTACAGCTTATTCATATAAATGTTATATAAATGTATTATACTCTTATACTTCATGTATGACCTAGTAGAATTCTTAAATTACCCATTTCTTATTCATATAATATACATATACAATACATTATACTTTACGAGATTTTCTTTTTTAACATTATAAAAATATTATTCTTACGATTACTTAATTGCATATGCACAAGTTCGAGTTTGTTTTAAACCTATGCTTTACTAATTTCTTTCATGATATTGTGAATTTTATGAATACTTTTTATGACTACATTTTAAAATAATAGTTAATGATTCAATACATATTATAATTTCCATTTTATAGGATCATTAAAGTTTTTTAATTGAATTGAATTGAATTAGTGTATATGTGTTTTTGTGATAGAACAGATTAACTTTGATATTTCCTCCCTATGCTAATGATTGAATATTTCATAAACTATTTTATTTTTATGCACACCCTCTTCTCTTGTTTTTTTTCCCTGTAAGTTCAGTTATTTGATCAGTAATTAGAGGCCAGCTTTGTTTTTATTGACTCTTTTATCATGTAAGTAATCAGAGATTTCCTTTGTTTACTTTTTCTATGTCATTGTATCATCATCATCATCCTCTATTTGCCCTAAGATTTGGTAAATGTTCATAAATATGTTGGGTTTTTGTTTGTTTTTTTGTTTTGTTTTTTGTTTGTTAATTTGTGTGGGTGCGTGTGTGTGTGTGTGTGTGTGTATTTGCATTTGCATAGATGTGTGATTGTTTTTGTTTATAAAGAGGGTTTGTATAATGCATAATACTGTATTGTTTTCCTAGTATGTTCACTTAATACCACATACATTTTTGAAATAAATGAATGTAACATGAAACATGTAAGCATTATCATTTTGTATTTAAAGCTTCCTTTTAACAGTGGTATCCATAAATTTTATCCTCGTGTCATTTCAGATAAAACTCTAATGAGAAAAGGATCCAAAAGCCTGTATTATCTTTTTTAAAGTCTCAACATCCATGCTCAGTTGTTGGAACACTGATAAACTGTGATATTATTAGTTCATCTGAAGTAACTCAAATGCATTGCAATCATACTATATATGCTCTTACTCTTACCTTTTGTCCTCTAAGGAAGGTTACAGTATGTTTGTATACCTTTTCTTCAGCCTAATTTTGTATTCAACCTGTCAATACACATCAGCCATACTAGTAACCTATGTACCAAACAGGCCGCTCAGGTCTTCAGCAGATGTGACAAAGCTTTCTGTTCCCCACAGACCAATGATGGGAGGTCAAGCTTTTTCACACTGTGCCCTTAAATTGAGGAAGTCTCTTCCGGGAAATGTATGAGATAGAGATAAGTCCAATGAGACAGAGATAAGTCCAATGGGATAGAGATAAGTCCAATGAGATAAATATAAGTCCAATGAGATAGAGATAAGTCCAATGAGATGTAGATAAGTCCAATGAGATGTAGATAAGTCCAATGAGATAGAGATAAGTCCAATGAGATAGAGATTAGTCCAATGAGATAGAGATAAGTCCAATGAGATAGAGATAAGTCCAATGAGATGTAGATAAGTCCAATGAGATAGAGATAAGTCCAATGAGATAAAGATAAGTCCAATGAGATAGAGATAGGTCCAATGAGATAGAGATAAGTCCAATGACATAGAGATAAGTCCAATGAGATAGAGATAAGTCCAATGAGATAGAGATAAGTCCAATGATGAGATAGAGATAAGTCCAATGACATAGAGATAAGTCCAGAAATAGACATCTCTTGTTTATTTTGTCCCTTTTAGTTCACACTTATATTAGATCAATTGCAATTTGTCTTTTTAATGTTATTTTTTACTATTAATTGTTGCCTGAAGAAGGGTCGAAACCCGAAAATTCACTGTTTTGTTTTGTCTTGTCTTTTCAATGAATATTACACATAAAGACATAAAGGTTGTTTTGTTGTTGATTATATTTATATAACAGTACATACATGTACACACACTGAAGTTGATAATGTAATAAAATGGTTTCTATCTTGAACAATGACTTGTTGTGATTCATTCACTGTTTTGAATTTAATGTTTTCATTGAAATATGGTAGATGAAATGATGTGCATTTTTCTGTTTGTATGTTTTATTATTTTCCTTTACTCTTCTGATACTAAAAATGATATAGTCTGGATTTATTTTGATCTTTGACTGTTACTTTTAAAGTAATGCCTTTTTGGCTTGGAAAACATAACTTGTAGTATTAATGCCTAGCGCATAATCAGAAAATCAGAATGGCATATCCCCTATGAAAATCTCACGTAATTCAAGCCGGAAGAAGTAGGAGGTGGTGATGGAGGTGGAACAGGTGAAGAAAATGAGGGAGAAGAAGGAAGAGGAAGAGGGGGAAAAGAAAAAGAAGAAAAAGTTGGTGGAGGAGATGAAGGAGATGACGAAGAAGAAGAAGAAGGAGGAGAAGGAGAGGAAGAAGAAGGAGGAGGAGAGGAAGAAGAAGAAGGAGAGGAAGAAGAAGAAGGAGGAGGAGGAGAAGGAGAGGAAGAGGAAAAAGAAGAGGAAGGAGGAGGAGGAAGATGATGAGTGGAGTTGGGGGAGAATGGAGATGAGGAGGAGCAGACGGAGAAGAAGAAGCAGCAGCAGGAGCAAGAAGAGTAGGAGGGGGAGAATTGTGATTTTTTAGCCAACTCAGAGATAAGGGTTTAATGTTTTAAAAAATGCATCCCTAGAGCTCGACTGGCTTATGAAGCTCTCAAAACACTTTCAGGAACTGATTATCACTCAGTCAACCCAAACGATGTCCCTAACGTCAACACATCTTCAGCAATACATAACAATGACGTTCATTCTCTAACTCTAACACAATATTGCTTACAAGGAAAAAGAAACTTGGTCTGACCTCTGGATAAGACACTCATCCTTCATTTTCTAAAAACATCCCAAGTTTACCATCTTATCTATATATAGGCCTACTGAGCTTTATTCCTTTACCAATCCAATGATAGACTAAAACGAATCGGCAAAGTAAGTTATGTAATAAAAAATTCAAAAAATTAGCTCTCTTCAATATTGTTCCTTTTGTTCATTTATATGGTCGACTAGAATAAATGTGTACGGTTAATTCGCGTCGACTTCAATGTCCGTTCAAGACTTGGTAAACATTGTGATATTACACTACAAATTACAGGGTAAAGCTGTGCATATGAAAGAATTATTTATTTGTGACCACCAAATTCCACGCCAAAATTAGTTGGAAAGGTTAAAACTATTTATAGTAACACGATCACATTCCCGATTCACGCAATTGAGCAAGAAATTCGGAGGCAGACCCATAGCAACATTACTTATAATATAGTACTCTTGCACATCCTATACCTGGATACCTTGAAATGAGATTTTAGGCCATTTAAATTTAAGGCCTATTCCCTCCTCTTTATAATGGGTCTGCGTTGGTCCTACCAATTTTTGTATTCGAATTTACTGCCGATTAACTTGCACTGATTTAGTCCATTCTTGAAGGCATTTACTGTTTCCACAGTTACCAACTCATTCGGTAGTTTATTCCAAATGTTCATAATACATTGACTGTAGAAATTTCCCAGAATTTTTGTGTAGCACCTTTCATTTTGTAGTTTTAACGAATGACCTCTTGTTCTTGTAATGTGCACCAATTTTTGAAGACTATAAACCTTGTCAATTCCATGGAAATTCTTAAATGTCTGGATCAAGTCACCTCTTAGTCTGCGAAATTCTAAGGTTTGGGAGATCTTTTAATCATTTGTTGTTGTTGTTTTTTGTGTGTGGATTTTGGTAAAATCTGTCATAGAAGAGCCTCGATTGCATCCCATGATATATATTTATCAAATAAAAGTTAGAAATATGCCAAAATATGCCGAAAATCCACACAAAAACTGAATGAAAGATGTGGAAATACTTTAAGTAGTTTTTTCAAAAAAAATTTTCACCTGGAGTAGATTTAAAAAATTGAACCGATACAGAGACATCATCAGATCTGTGAATTCCAATGCTTACTATAAAGTAAGAATTAGATCTAGACCTAGATTTCGTAAAAATAATGTATCTAGATTCTAGATCTAGATTTTCTCTAGACATCCCTTCTTAAAAAAAAAGTAGTGCTCATTGTGAGCTCCTCGTCCTGAACTTTTACGCACCACTGTAGGCAGCAGATCTACTGGGTGACTTGAGAATTACAAAATAGATCTTTTATTTATCATTACACATGAGAGCAGGGGTGTGACACCTGCTATATATATTATTATAATAGAGCTAAGCCCAAACCAAAGTAGCTCTATACATTCAAAAAACTAAACAAGAGCAGTCACATTTTGACAAACAAATATACTAGATCTATCCGTAGTGTGTGAACTTGAAAAGAAAGAGACAGACAATAACAGGAAGCAGGGGAGAAAGAGAGAGAAGGAGAGAGAGAGTGGGAGAGAGAGTGGGGGAATTATATAATCACATTGACACATCAATTATATAAATAAATTAACAACCACGCCTGACGACACCAACTTTCTAGGCTACTTTCGCTTTCCGATTTGATCGCTTGTCTATTAATAGTAAAAAATAAAAATAAAAAAAACCCGAGAAGTAGGACTAAAAAATACGAACCGGAAATGCGAGCGGATAATTGATTGTTTTGTTCCGTTTCTCCTTATAGATCGCTCTTTGGGATCCATGTACTGGAAAAAAACTCAATAAAAATTGATTTGTAAATTGTTCAGACTTTACAAAGACATTGCCTTGTTTTGCCTTTCGATGTTGAAACTTTCAACGTTCGCTATTTCTTCCTCTTCTACAGAAATCTTTAGGTCCGTTCCTCCTCTTTCGTCTGTCTCTCCACAGTTACAGTTGTTCCCCTTGTCTCGTGGGATCTGTCTCGTTTCCGTCTGCCATTTGGTGTCCACATGAGCGCCGCCCACATCTTAAGGGGGGTTACTCCACCGGCTGCTGTGGACTGAGTTTAGTAGTTGCTATTTTGTGCGGTAAGGCTAGATCTAGATCTATATTTTTTTGTAGTACTTATGGAAAGTCCGCGTTTTCGCGGGATGAAAAGTTTAAGTCAATCGTCTTGTTGGCTTTAACAGAAAATATATATTATACTTGTAATCACCTTTACTGTATTACTGCTGATTAGAAAAAAACATCGTTCGTGTAGCTTGACATTGAATAAATGGAAGTTTGTGCTACTGGAATTTACAAACCATTGTAGCATTTTAGTCGACATATCTAGCTACATAGGCTTACAATGGACTATGAGTAAAAGCTGACTGTGGAAGATAAATCCCAAATTTTCACAATGTTTGATCTGTGACTTGTCTATTGCCATAGCATATGATGCTAGTGAGTGTGAATCGGAGATGACTGTTTTTGTAAGAGCAAAGCGTGGAAGGAATACATTACTATGTGCCTATCATTGTTATACACGGAGATCTAGATCTAAATAATTAGCCACACTACAGATTCTACCAAGAGTGTGGAAGGTCTAGATTCTACATTATAGCCTATATTTCTATACTGGGTTTGTTGTTATGGCAGGTGAGAAAATGAGATGTCGTACACGAAGATCTAAATAGCCTCAAAAGAGAATCTACCAAAAACTAGACAATCAGCCCACCACATCCTGTCCAGCCACACCCACTGCTGTTGATAGTGAAAGCAGTCACAGCCCAAGATCTAGATTGAGGTTTGCATCACCACTGCCTCTAACAATTATCAGACAGTCGGCTTCAACAACAACAATAAGAAGAGGATCCAGGTCTAGATCGGCTACATCATCACCATCTAGACCTAGACCTACAACTTCATGGTTTACATTTAGGCTAGGTCTAGATCATATTGAGTGATCTTTTGTTTCAATAATTAATGAATGATCAGGCAGGGTTGCCAGATTATTTTGAGACATTCTGCCAATTCCAATTTAAAATTCAGCAATTTGCTTCAAAATGATAGTCGGCCTCTCTTTACTCTTGACAAAGTGGAAGAGATAGCCAAATTGTAGATGTTCATACATGATATGCACTCCATCTAATTAGATATAGTTATCTATATTACATCTAGACATAGATATCTAATTTTATAGCGTTGCCACAAACAAGTCGTCATAGAATTAATTGAGACAGTGTTTGTGCTGTGAAAGCATCCATTAAAACTGCAAAATGGCAACCCTGATTGGATTGAAACATTAATGGGAGAAAATCATTGGAGAAATTTTTACCTCAAAAATGTGATATTTATTTAATAGAGCCATGTTTTTGTTTTTTTTAAAAGTAGGGGTCATGTCCCTGACCTGATGTATAATGCTACCGGTACATAAAAAAGCTGTTTTGTAATTTTCAAGTAGATCTGCAGTGATGCGCAAAAATTCAGGACGGGGAGCTCACAATTAGCACTAAATTTTTTAAAGAAAGGATTATCATTTATCATCATTACTATTAAATCAATATTGTTATTACCCTAAGTATCCTTTTTATTATATTGTGATGTAAATCGTTTCAAATTTCTTTTTTTAAATGGCTTTTCCAGATTGAAAAGAACAAAAAGTATGCCAAGTGGAAAGCTGCCTATATTCATAAATGTCTAAAAAATGGGGAGACTCCTATAGCTGGACCATTGCCAGAAGAAGGGGATGAAGGTACATTGGTTTGCTTGTTCTATTAACATCAAGATATATAGCAACCAGTTTCTTTTCTATTTTATTCTTTTCACGTACATTTTTTCCCTATCGTTAACCTCAAGATCTTGAACTTTGAAATTGTTCCTGGCTGCTGGTGCACATGCTCTGTCAAGCACTCCCCAAAATCTTCGAAAAAAAGGTGTTGCATCTGGCGGTTTCAACCATTTCTAATTTTTTTTAGTTCTACATTTTTTACTGTTTACATCCAGAAGGTTGATGGCAGTACAATATATCTACATTTTTCACAACAGGCTTGTAAATAATATGCATCTATGTTGCTCTGACTTGGGGTGGTAGCATTGATGAGAAAGAAATTATTTTAGTGAAACACTGGATTATAATGGAGGTACATTAGTTTCTAGAGTGAAGAGAAAATAATAAGCCAAAAGCTTGTAAAAAGTTAACTGAAAACCAAACATACCCCAAAGCAAGAAATAATGTTTAAATAAGATCCTTTTGAGATTGGCAGTATTTGTGTGTTTGGACTTAAATCTCTTATTATGTTCTGTCTTTTTCTAAGCTGCAGGTGGATCCACTTCAACAGGTATTGGCTTTGACAACGTCGCGGGGCCATCAGTACCACCTTCCCACATGAATCTTCCCCCAGACAATTCGGGATTGTTCCCAGCCGCTGGGGCTCATGCTCCCCCAAGCACTCCCCAAGATCTCCCTCGAAATGATTACCAAGTCCCGTCCCCTTCCAGTCACCAGCCACAGCCACAAAGAAGTCCCCAGCCTACACCAAGACATGCTCAACAGCCTATCAACCCTGTGACGGACTGGTCCCCGCCTCCGAATCCCAGTGAGTAGAGAGCTTCATTTTGCAGGATGGGTGACTGAGGATGCCAATGAGAATAAATCCAAAGTACAGTTGGGCTCATTTGATCATTCTCATTCCATAGATGTGTCAGTCTTTGTGCAACAATGAGTCATGGCAGTTAAAGTCCAGCAGGGTCAGAAATCTAGCCTTTGAATTGCCTTTTCTTTTTTTTCCACATCAACACAGCTGTTACTATATTCAGAGCTGCTTATTATTATCAAACTGATTCTCAAACAATTGTGCTGGTCTACCATTTTCAGTTTGTCACTGATTAAATACTTCTTGCAAGATGCAGCCTACCAAGGCTACCGTCCCCAATCTTCCTAAGGGGGAAGGAAGGGGGATGAATAACAGAGACCATGTCTCTATATTTGCACCAATCAACATACAAATAACAGGTTTCCCTTCTTTGTAAAGGCTTGAAATGCAGTAACTAGGTGATTGCATTGATTCGTATGTACAGTTTAAATTATTATTATTATTATTATTATTATTATTATTATT
>JBBPCV010269761.1:0-12583 GCA_037974505.1 Plocamopherus tilesii
AGAGAGAGAGAGAGAGAGAGAGAGAGAGAGAGAGAGACAGAGAGAGAGAGAGAGACAGACAGACAGACAGACAGACAAACAGAGTGACAGACAGATAGATAGGCAGACAGACAGTAAAACAGCTAAAAAAAATACCACAGAACCCAAAACAGAACAAAAGCAAAACAACCAGAAACATATTTGTGTTTGAAATAAAGATTTTAACAGAAACAAAGCCAAAAATAGATCTACTGTTGTGGAAAATTTATTTGTTCAAAATTAAAAAAAAGAATATAATAACAATGAACAATATAACATCATGTAGTAATACAGGCTGCCCAATAAGATATTGTATAAAGGTCCAACATGATGAAGAAAACATGGCCATACTTTTGTCAACCGTCAGTCATCAAAAAACATGTACTGTAGTTCAATTGTTAAAGTTTATATTATACCTGAAAACAAAAGGTATGGTACTAATACTATTCAGCAAGATGATTTCAACAAATAAAGAGGGAACAAGTACCTGAATGCCCCTACCCCTAATCCAAGGCCTTTACTTGTTTCTTTTAAAACTCACTTAGGTCTGAGCTATTTTTAGATTTACAACCGTTAGAGTCTGGGCATTTGAGGGCATTTTTTTTTTTTTAAATCACTAAAAAATAACATTTAAACAATATCAAGGAAACTTCTACAGCTGGCGTGACAAGGGACATATTTTGAATAAAAATAAAAATCATTAGAATCTTAAAAACTTTTGAAATAAAAAAAAAATTTGTGAAAAAATGTCAAATTTTAGCCTCTCTGCAGAAAAATTTTTGCTTGCACAATATCACATGATTCATCAAAATAAAGCATTTTAATTTTATTCAAAAATTCTTGTTTGAGTGCTTTAAAAACATTATTAGATCTATAACAAACCTCGAAACTAACTCGAAGACGACCTGCATCGATTATACGGTGCACAGGATTTGCGAATGGACGGCTCCGTTAGTAAGTAATACGGTTCGATTATTACTACCTTGTGAAAAAAATTCCTATAGAATAATTGATTCCATCCACGCAACTAACGATACTTGTCATGTGTTAAGCAATAGTAAACGAAGCGTTTCATGGTGTTTGTCGCAACTTTCGCCAAAAACTAAGGGGTGTAGAGTATCGCAATGGTCGATCCTGCAGGCCCTGCGGCATCGATCACTGGCAACAGATCGAGCTTGCCGCAACATCTGCGGGATTAGACCTAAGTGAGTCAAAAAAAAAAAAAAAAACAAGTGAAAAACTTTTGAACTTTCAGGATGGACCATTATTTTATATTGTAAAACTATAACAGAAAAATTATATAAAAATACAACAGACATAACAACTCGTCCCTTCCCCTACCCCTAAAAAACTACATGTAAAACCTTTAAAAAAATTTTTAAAATAAAAATCCAACCCAATACATACATTCGTTTTCTTTTGAAAATCTAGATGACCCCTTAAAAAAAAATTCAATTAAGTAGTCTAACAAACATGATTATGGGCAAAAGTTGTCATTGAAAAGTAGTGTACAAAGATATATTTTATACCTTACTATACAAGGAGGACACAAAAGACAAAGTAAAAGATTTAAAAATCAACCCGACCACTCCCATCTCCCCCTTTCAAGAATTAACTGCAATTAATGTGCAAATGCAAAGGTGGGGAAATGTTAACTGCACAAAAATAAATTCTAACTCAATTGATAATAAAATTAGTAGGCTACTAATAACTCACAATTTGCAATGAAAAAAGTACTTTTTTTTTTTTTTAATCACAGCATATTTTGTGTTTTATATCATTATTATTATTTCCACATGATCCAAATTTATTCAATAGCCTAAGCAAAAAATACGAATGAAGATCATAACAATAATTTTTAAAAACAATGTCAAAATATATAGAGTGAATATCAAACTTGCCTTTCACTCTAGCAACAACAAAAACAAAAAATAACCCCCAACAAACTACCACTTTACTATATCACATAAGATAAGATTTATAATACTAATACTTTAAATTCATCCCATTAAGAGGAAATTTGATATACGCAATATAAAATTATAACACTTCACTGAAATTATTTATATTATTAGGAAATTTGATATACGCAATATAAAATTATAACACTTCACTGAAATTATTTATATTATTATTATTATTAGACTATATATTATACTTTAGACCAACCATTATGTTCATGTGAATAGTCTAACACAAGATGATGAACAAAGCCATTTGGAACCTTGAAGCAATGTCTTACTAAGAAGTAATAAGTCACATTGTTTTTGCTCATAAATGATCAAATAGTTCTACTCTTTGAGTAATGAAAACTTTTATCGTTACACTTATAAACACTAGATCTAGATATAATATAGAGCATGAGTATTGCAAAATATAAATGTGGATCAACATTATAATAATAATTCAAAACACTTCTCTGTGGTAGATGAAGATCTCAAATTCTCTGAAAATATTTATCTCAACATATATAAGCTGTCAATGCTAAGACAAAGACCCTTTACCGATAGCAGTTTAAACATTTCATTTCACCAACACATTGTGCAAATATAATATTATATGTTTTGCATAAAAATTAGCAGCGTCCTTTGACATTTCAGCTTCACAACTTAAAAAGTTAAGCATCAATTTTCGATCTAACGTGGGAGTGGGATTTTGAAGAAGGGGAAAGAAATGGATGGGTGGGGGTGTGGTTTGGCACACACAAAACAAGTAGGCCTAAATATGAAGAGACCAGAAAAGAGGGAGGGATTATGGAGAAAGATGCAAGGAGAGAGTGAGTGAAGGAGTGAAAGACAGAGGAGGAAAGAAGTGTTTCAAATTTTAAAAAACCTCAATACTTTACACTTTACGTGCCATTCAATATCAAATTACAGTGCAGCACGTATTCGTCGAACACGCGTTCGTCCAAATCACGGATCCCTCAAACAAGCAGCATTGTCCCGAATATTTTCCTTTACTTTCCTTACATTTTTTCACGCTTAGTTGAACCTTTTCATGGATTCCTCAAACTTTCCGCCTGTTTCTCAATCAATGGAAGCACGTTTCTCCCTGTCTTAGTAGTCCGAAAAGCCTATGAACCTGTGGCTAAAAATAGCCCACATCCCGCTGACATAATAAAGTCGCTCTGTACCAGTCACGTGAAAAGCCCACTAGGCGGCAGTAGTAATACCAGGCCTACTACTTCTAATAGTACTAATAATAGCATCCAAAACACCCCTGATCTATCACAGACTATCCATTGGTGTTTGGTAACTAAATATAACGCTATGCTAACGTATGGTAGATCTGTGCCTACGATAGTACACTAGCACATAGCACGTGCGGAGGCCTAGCTGTAGCCCGTTATTATTAGATAGATCTACTTTTCCGTTCACCAATTCCGAATATCGGTAGCTCGACAGGAAAATAGCAGAGAAAAGAAAATTAACTGCCATTTTTAGTCTTGCTCTCGAAATTCGAAAATAAAACTATGCAAACAAACAAACAAACAAAAGCCCCAGCTGAAGTAATAACTGACACACAAGGGACATAATACAATTTTATTAAATTACGGCACTAGTACTATATATTACTACTGCTACTAATACTATCTCGTAAGTGTAAGGGTTTCCCCTATCACTTAGTGCTTTTACGTATTGCTCGAATCACGGATTCCTCTAACTTTTTCTGTTGTCCCAACAAGTTCGACCAATACGTGTTGGACTGTATATCATATATGAAATATATGTACTTTATATTTATAGCTTTTGATACATGGAAAAGTAGAATAAAAATTCAAAAACATATTATACTGGTTATATCTTTGGTACAGTTATTGATTTTATAGGCTAGGCTTTGTAATGTACTTATTGATTATATTACATTACACCAGAACTGTGCAAGATGAAAATCAACATGGTGATAATAATATAACAAGAAAGAAAAAACAAACCCCCAAAAAATAACAAAAAATGAACAAATGAAAAACCAAACTAAAAACCCCCCAAGAATATTAAGAAAATAACATGATGGAATACAAGATTATTAGTTGATCGGTTCAAATCATTCCTTATAATTATAAAGAATGCAAGAGCACTGTGGAAGTGGAAGGAATAAAGTCAAATCCAACATTTACTGTTCTGTCAGGAATGCCATAGTGTACATAGTTGAGTCCACTCTATTTCCTATTATATTGTACTGACAATTATCAAAATTTCACACACACATGGAACCAAAATTAGACTATTTGCAGATCTTTGTCATTTTACAGAAAAAGAAAGAACATTTGACTGTAAAATACTCCAGAATAATCTTAAGTCACTCTAACTCTGACAATGGGAGAGAAGACTGGAAAATGGAAGTCCACCACCCAAAAAAAATGCCAGTAATCAGAAAACTTGTAATTAAAAAACTATAATGAAAAGATCAACACCATGCATGCATTGTGCAAGAAAGCAAATGTCCCCACTTGCTCTACTCTAAAGTAAAGCACAACAGAAATGACTTTCCATGTTCAAATTTAATGCTGCCACAAAATGTTTGTAATAAAACAGTCATCTATATATTAATTATTATATGAAGAATGCACATGGGATCCACATTATCAAAAATTATCAAAATGGATCATGATACTGATACACAACAACAAAAAAAGGCAGGCAGATTTGTAACCAACTACATTCTTTAACTAATATACTATACATCATGTAACACAAAAATAAACATAGCAAAATGTACAGTAACAGTGGAGAGAAAAACAAACAAACAAACAAAAGACTTTAAATGACGTTAAAGTTACCCTTCTTTATAAAGCAATATGGCCTAGCAATAAACTACTTGAAGAATTCAAAATGAAAAATAACCATAATACAAAATGTGGTGCTCAGACTGAATCTACATTACCACCACCTAGTGTAGAGTCATTTGTAGTCAAATTTCCCTAATAATACTACTACGTACTTATTCAGAAATAAATTTCCAATCAATGTAAAATACAATAAAAGGAGTGGAAGTTGAAGCAGCCATCAACCTAGAACCACATTCTTGATGGAAACTTAACTTCAAAATATTACCATTCAGTCAGCAAATTAAAGCAAATATTCAATTCTGAAAGAGTCTAAACTGACAACAAATTGTATTCTTTTCAACTTGACTCTTTTCAACTTAACGTGATGCATGTTTAAGTACAAGGGTAGAAAAATGTAAAAAGATACTGAGTTCACTGATATTCAACTGGTGGCAAAATAGTCCCATCTCACAGAAAGTAAGATCATTAGCATGAGTAAGCTGCATAGTAAAAAAAAAAAAGACCAATTGCAGTATAACAAGAGAAAAAAACTGCTTTACATTCTTTACAGGCATTGCAATAATTAGACAATTAATGAATCCACAGATTATTACAAAAATAACATTTTACAAGGACAATCAAAAGGGCCACAAGGGTATAAAATGCAAGGGGAGGAAAACAAAAACTTGGGGAATGGACTTTCTCCCTATTACTTTTATATTATATTATAGTTTAAATATCTACGGAATGTAAGCCAAGCATTTTTTTTTTTAATTTGCCATCAATACTATGATTTTAATATATTTCTAATATAATATGGTTAATCTTATTCTGGTAATATATATATATTGAAAGTAGACAGCACCACAGTTTGCCAACTATAAAAATCTCTTAGAACTGTAAACAAAACTGAACAATGACATTGTAATGTATTAAAAAAAAAAAAAGTCAGATAAGACAAAGATGAATTTACATTTATCCCTGCTGCACTTTCAAAACCTGTTTTGAAGTTTTTAAAATGCACAAACAAAATTTTTGTCAAAAATCAACAAAAAGAAATTAAAATTAAAATCATGAGAATGAGCTCTATTTCATATCATGAATTAGGCTTATTATTACATGAAGTAAACAAGACATATATAAATGCACATTTCATGTTTTACACACAAGTAGCCTACGACATGGCAATGTTGTTAACCCGTAAAAAATGATTGTATTTCCACTTCAAAAGTTATAAAATGGAAAGACAATTTTTAGGTATATAATATAATACATTATTTCAAGTGCTTCACAAATTCAAATAGTCTACATTTACTTCCAACACAAGGCCATCTGTCCACACTTTAATAATAAAGGCATTCTTTTCTTTTTAAATAAATGAACAAATATATGGTATCTGATCTTAAAATCTGTCGTGTATGGCAAATTCATGGCCTTGAAGAAATGCAAGTATTGGCAAAATCTGGGATTGCCATGAAAATGTCATCACTAATACTAGTAATACATGGGTGTTGCGAAAGGACAACAATTTCAGATTTTCAGACAGGGGTTAGATTCATTTCTATATCACACCTATAAAATTATAAAGTTTCAAAGCATAGAAGGCATATATATATATATAATTCATGAAACACTTGAAACTTGCAAATTATAAAAATAAAAAAGACTATTTAGCATTTAAAAGTCAAATATAATATGTAACACTGATATACACATTGAAATCAGAGGGCTAGCTGCCCTCCTCTATGCAAAACTTGCTCAAAAAGTTGGTTTTGATCTTTTTCCACTTATGCAGCAGCCTTGAGAGTCCTTACAGATTCTTAAGCTTTTCATTTATAAATGAACCAGGGACATAGGATGTCGAGTAGACAACCAAGATATACAGGCAAATATTGAGATTCAACCAAAACCAGCTTTTTAATAAATTTAATTGTATAGAATTGTTTGAGAAAAAAAAATTGAATTCAGAGTTTAAGGGTTTAGGGTTAGATTTGGTATTGTTTCCACACTGTGATGATGAATGCCGCAAGAGTAGATACAGTTCATGTGTGTGTGTTTCTCCACATAAATTTTCAAGCAAAATCAGAGGCGTTGAAAGAATTTCAGCTTCTTCGACAATGTAAAGTGTCAATGAAGAATGAAGGATATCCGCAAGCCATGTTGGTTGTTTTTTTTTCCAAATATATGGAGAAATAATGAACTGTCAGCTATTGATACTCTCATCATTGCCAATAATCGAGATTCAATACCAAGCTCGTCATAAAAAAAAACTTTGAACAATTCATCACTTCACAGGCTGTAAAATATTGTACCGAAAAGTTTGTCTCTCAATAGAACCTGCATTAAAAAAAACAAAAACAAATCCATTGACTGGCAGCAAAATACATTTTCTACATGAAAACGTGAAGTCGACCACTCGAGTTAGCACCGACGACGGCATGCTGTCTAGTAGGGTGAAATACATTGAGACTGCAAACTGAGGCTAAATAATCACCAACAAGATTTCTGACCAACTGTCCATTAGAGGTGAACACTTCAATCTGTCGAGGCCGAGCCATAGATCCAGAAACGAATATACCTTCCACGGTTGGATGCCAGGTGGGTTGGAACGGTGTGAGCCACCGTCCAGTGTGATTGTTGTGACGTAAGCATGAAGTAAGTTCAAAGTTCATCCCCTTTGTGACGGAATAAATTTGAATTGTATCATCGCTTGAGCAAGACAGAATCTGGTTTCCAGATATGGGAGAGAAATAGGCACTGGCAATTGCCTTAGAGTGACCTTTTAGACACTGGACGGCTTTGGGGTTTTTAGGATTCATAGCGCGGAGATCCCACAAATTTATTTTGGCATCCCTGCCAGCGGTGATGAAATAATGTGAAGAGACAGGATGAACACTCACTTTCCGCAAGGAATACTGGCTGACTTTAAACACCTGTTCTGCAGATTTTGACGAGGTGCGTGTATCAACAAGAGAAACGAGTCCACGAAAATGAGAAACAAGCATTGAGCTACTGTCGCCTAAAAAGTCAAAATTTCGGAACAGGTCATCATTTTCTTCGGGAACAGAAAACACTAGATCAAACACACCTTTTTCAAAATCACCACATCGTAAGGTTGCATCATAACTGCTTGTATAAAGTTTGTGTCCATCCTTAGGAGGAACGAACAAGTGAGTAACTGGTTTGATGTGAGGACGGAATGCTCTCACAATGTCAGCATTGTCGTCTTTAGCCAAAACATTCCAACAGCCAATATACCCATTTTTATCACCAGCCAGAGCAATCATACAATCTTTTGATGGATGCCAAGCTAAAGAATATATCCGTCCTGGAACAGCTTTTGCAACTTGCTCTTCTGTTATCTTCAACTTTTGGACTTTTTTCACAAATACTGCATTTTCTGGAGAGTTTGACTTGATAGAGGAAATACTGTTTTGCTTGCTGTCTAAGGAAGTAATTGTAGACAGGAACGGTTTCAAATTCAGATCTTCGTTATTCCCCTGGTCCTTGCTGTCCTTGGAAAAGTAGGCCTCTGCCATGCTCATGGTTTCTGGCAAGCGCTGCTCTTCAAAATCCTCTATCTCCGGTTCTGGCTCTGGTAAGGGAACACCTTTAGGATCTATGCGACGAATCCTCAAACTATGTCGCCGAGGCAGGGGTTCAACTTCTTTCTTGTTTGGTTTCAGACCTCTCTGAGATGGTGTAGGCTTTTTCTTTGCAACTGAAGATTCAAAATCCTCTTTTGCTTTCTGCATGCCAATGCGAGCAAGAAATTCTTTATTTGCTCTTAAATTTTGTTCTCTGATCTGCATGTAATCTGATATTCCTTCAGTGTCACTATCATCATTGGATCTAGATCTAGATCTACCATCCTCCACAAATACATTTTCTTTACAATCTGCCTTATCTGAATTCAAATCGTTTTCCTCACGTCCATCAGGAACACCAACAAATTCATCACATTCTATTTTGATCTTACTACTACTACTACTAATGGTGACAAAATCTGATTCAGAAATTCCAGTAGAATTAGATCTTTCACTAGCTCTAGATCTAGAGCTAGATCTAGATTTATTATATCTAGATCTAGATCTTTCATCCTTTGAAGTTTTCTCTATTCCCTTTTCACTCAGCTTGGGTCCTACAAATGAATCGAACATTTTTGCCCGTTTAGGGTGATTTCCTGAAGGAGAGACATCAGTTCCAACTCCACGCACATTCGTAGGGTTGGTCTTGGTAGGTTTGTGTAGAACTGACCAAGCCCGTTTTGCAACTTGGGATGCTCTACGTGTCGAGCGAGCTCTTAGTTCGGGTGAAATGGAACGAGCTTCCATCACTGCAAAGCTTGTTTTTGAAGATACCGAAATATAAACCTTAAATCTAGGTCTGGAACCAGATCTAGAAATAGTCTACACTCTAGATCTAGTAGTTAGTAGTAGTGCGAAAATGTAAGCACGATGAAAGAGAAATTTATTTATAATTCTTTTACTTTCAAGCTGTTAGCAATCGTATCTTTCCTGAAGTACAGTCGGCAAGACTAACATGTAAACAGTGAACAGTAGCCTAGGCAAGGCATAATAATACTGTCGGTCTGCTACATAAAAGTGAAACTTAGCCTAACCGCGCCAAAGTTTCATAACAACAAAATCTTGTCAAGGCCGTCGGTGTTTTCGTAACATCGGATGGACGTCGCCACGACAGGAATGGGTATCGAGTATCGATCAGAAAACATTTGGCGATATTTTGAGAGGCTACGACAGTAATAACTGGACCGGTAACAACAAGACTAGGCTTATTACAATGAATGTGAAAACAAATAAAATGTTATCAGATCTAGAGCTAGTGCAAACCATTTTTAATGAAAAATATCAATATGGTGAATCCATAGTGATATAATCACATTGAAGTATCCACTATAAAATTGTAATTGAGAAAATTGGGGTCTTGTCTGTCATTATAAATGTCATTTTGAGTAACAGTTTAGTTAAGCTTAATTATTTCTAGACTACCCTCTTTGAAGGAATAGAAGTGAAAGATTATTATGATTCTGGATTGATAATAATTAGACAAGTTATGCCCAGACAATTCATGTTAATGATAATGTAGGAAATGTGGAAAGGGGTGAAAAAGTGAGACATAATTAAAGATGAAATATTACAAATTCAGAATTAAGATTTGAGATGTTACTATTTTTTTCTTTGGGTGGTTTGCCTTGTTTGTGTTGGGTCTAGTGGAATTTTAAATGTCTGGGCGATCATAGGGCCTACCACGTAATATAATATAATGAGAGTACCGGTATCGTTAATCGAGTTGATACGTAAACAAGTATCGACGTGAGAAACAAGACGCTGTTTTCACAACGGAATGGTTTACGAAAATTTCCCATTTCTCAGATTAGCTCTAGACCTACAGAACCATCCGTCTCTATCGCCGATTTGCGTATTTCGGTAACACAGATTTTATCGAGTTTCTCTGGATTGAAATGGCAGAGACTAAATTGAAAATACCGTTAGAACCATCGTAAATTGTAAGACTTACCCGAAAAACACACTCCTTTGCCTGGAGTTTCCCCTCAATCGCGGCTGGAAAATGGCTGTCAAGATCTCGCGATGTCTCGTAAACAAGACGAGTTGTCTTAGAATTTCGTCGCTTATCTCTCTTAGATTGTCAAAGACCGCTGCCAGCACATCTTATAGGCTTACGCTACGTTCAGTTCACTAAATTTAAAATTAAAATACATGTACATGCTATAACTATAACTATTAATTACAATTGTACAATCATTGAGCTCGTGAAACTATTTTACATCTGTTATTTGTATGTTAATATGCTCTTTTATGATAATATTTGAATTTTTTCTCCTACGAGAAAATGTTGGCTGAATTAAATTTTCTATTAATTAGATTAGACAGATATTTTAAAGTGAATTTGAACTCTGAATTTGAATATCATCATCACAATCGTCGTCATCATCATCATCATCGACCTGTACTTTACAACGCGTTGCCGACCATCCACCTTCAGTTGTCTCTGTCGTCTGCATATCTAATGTATACATCCTATCGACGTTGTTGTGTTGCTGCATGTTTGTCACAAGTGTGTGATATAATACTAATACTATGTTTCATTCTTTGTCGTCCTCTGTCACGTTTTCCCTCCGCCAATCTCATACAACTGACTTCCAACATTTCAAGGCTTTTCTTTCGCCAGATGTGGCCGAAAAATACATTGCCTTATTCTTTTTCATCAAAGAACATTCTTTTTTGGGAGCTCTCAAAACGTATACCATTATTTGTCTCTTATGTCTACGAGATTTTGACTTGCTTGTTTATAGTCCATTCGACTAAAACTAATTGGTTACACTCTTGTGAAAAGGAACAACTTTTTTTAGACAATTATTGTAAACATAATACATATGTTTAATAACGGTTATTTTCAGTACCTCTAGTAAGCACCTCTGTTGTTTTTCTTTCGTCTATAGTAAGCACTTCTATGTTTTTCCCTCCTCAAGTAAGCATCTCTGTTATTTTTCTTTCCTCTAGTAAGCACAAGCATATAACATGATGTATTCCTTACCCTTAGTAATCACCTCTGTTGATTTTTCCCTCTTCTTGTAAGCACCTATGTTGATTTTCTGGTAAGCACTTTTGCGGGGGTTTTTTCTCCCCTCTGGTAAGCACAAGCACATATATATCTGTTCTTTTACTTTCCTCTAGTAAAGACCTCTGTTTTCATTTCCTCTAGTAATAGTAAGAATCTATGTTGGTTTCCTTAAACTCTAGTAAAAAATAACCATCTCTATTGTTTTCCTTTCCTCTAGTAGAAATAAGCACCTCTGTTGTTTTACATAAGTCTAGACCTGCTGATGCGATCATTTCCTCACGTCTGCAGACGATATCATGACAACGATGACAAAATGTGGAAAGTGACCGAGTGCTTTGAATAAAGATGAGATTTGTTGACGAGTACAATCTCTCGATGCTTTTACCCATGTTGTTCCACAAATGGGAATTACAATTTAAGACGCCTGCAAGAATTGCTCTTGATTAATAATACGTATCTGTATCAGTAAAGTGAGAGAAGTAAACTAATTTTGCTGCAGGATTACGTAATATATTATATTATTTGTCTTGAATTTCTCGCCAATATAATAATATTATACCAATTGTCTATTTTGTTCTAGGTCCAATCTTTGATCTAGATATTAATGCTGTAAAGCGCTTTTTTAAATGTCGTTTATAATCATAGAATTATTCATACAAGAATCCGATCGCGGTTTCGAACCTTGTTTGAAGTAGAATCAAGTTAATAAATTATGTTATATGACGTATCTGCATGACTTACTAGTCATTCTGTGCCTTTTATTAAAGACTCTAAGAAAAACAAAAGTTTGTAAATTAAAAATAATAATAATAAAAAATAAATAAATAAATAAATAAAAAATAAATAAAAAATAAATAAAAATAATAATAATAATAAACGTGTGCAAAACTAGACCCAAGAAAAGGTGGGACGAAAGCGTGGACAGACAGATAAATAGACAAACATACATACAAACCAGCATCGACACATAGATAGATACAAACGGACATACAGACAGACAGACAAACAGACTGACTTGTAGGTAGGTAGAAAGATAGACAGACAGACAGACAGACAGGCAGGCAGATAGATCGATGGATCGATAGATCGACAGACCGACGGACAGACAGACAGACAAACAGACAGACAGACAGACAGATAGATAGATAGATAGATAGATAGATAGATAGATAGATAGATAGATAGATAGATAGA
>JBBPCV010270868.1:0-12579 GCA_037974505.1 Plocamopherus tilesii
TATAATTATCATGTCTTTTTCGTCCTCTTTGTCTTGTCAAGGCGTGTAGTGTATGCATGAGTTAAATGAGTACCACGCGTCTGTCCCCATGCGCCCTAGTGTACATGCCAAGGGGATTCTGTGTGCTATACAAGTCAACACAAGGTTACAAGGTTACGTTATATTAGATTAATTGTAACAATTATTGTTTTTATTGTCAATTTTACTGTATCTTGTTGTCTGAAGAAGGGTTTAAACCTAAAAATTCACTGCTTTGCTTTGCCTTTAAATTATAGTGGAGACTTTTTACCTAACACTAACATATCCTGTTGTTTATCATTCAGGTTCGATAGGGTTTCTAGCCCCCTTCACGTTTCCAATCGCCCAATTACATGGGTTCAGGTCTACTTCTGTGCTCCAATCTTCAAATCACACTTCATACACATATTGGGATAAATATACAGCAAATTAGATCGTGCGTCTTATACTTCTACTTCTGGTCTTCAAAATCACAATCTAGATTCCCAGGACGACCAATTACAACTCTTTTCATCCCACTCAATAATAAAATCAAATCAACATCCTTAAATTTAAAAATGAAAACTGTAAAGGTGTTTTTAAGTCCGTGCAAACAACTGGCCTAGATTGAAGACGGCGGCGTTTCATCAAAAGAGATAACAGGAAGTCAAATGAAGAGGTGCTGGAAATGGCAACTATAGAAAGGTCGCTTGTAAAAACCATACGAAAGAGACCAGACATAATAATATGAGATTCATGGGTCACGTCTAGAGAACTGGTGGAATCGAAACCCTTAGAATGGCGGGGAAGATGGAGGGTAGAAGAAGCAGAGGACGACGGCGAGAAACATACGTGGACAGCATGAACACGGAAGAACGAGGGTAGAAGAAGCAGGTATGGCGGGGAGGATCGAGGGTAGAAGAAGCAGAGGACGACGGGGAAGATGGAGGGTAGAAGAAGCAGAGGCCGACGGGAAGATGGAGGGTAGAAGAAGCAGAGGACGACGGGGAAGATGGAGGGTAGAAGAAGCAGGTATGACGGGGAAGATCGAGGGTAGAAGAAGCAGAGGACGGCGGCGAGAAACATACGTGGACAGCATGAACACCTTGCAACATTAAAGAACAACGAATTCATGAATGCCTCGAGTGAGAAAGATGAATTGAGAGCCATTGCCGTCAATGCCTGTTACTGTTACTAGTGCAACTGTTACTGTTCCAGGCAGGACACCGCATGATGATGATAATGATGATGATGATGATGATGATGATGATGATGGTGGTGGTGGTGGTGGTGGTGGCGGTGATGATGATGATGATGATGATGACGACGACGATGATGATAATGATGATGATCGTGGTGTTGGTGGTGGTGATGATGATGATGATGGTGATGGTGGTGATGATGATGACGACGACGTGATGGTGGTGGTGGTGATGATGATGATGATGGTGGTGGTGGCGGTGGTGGTGGTGATGATGGTGGTGGTGGTGATGATGATGATGACGACGACGACGACGACGACGATGATGATGATGATGATGATGGTGGTGGTGATGATGATGATGACGATGATGACGACGATGATGACGATGATTGTTGGTAAAGTCTAAAGTGTTGGAGTTGGGTGTCTCTTGACATTATACACCACTTTTTAGGTTTAGTTACCCTCCCCTCTGGCGGACTGATGAGATTGAATTCTGAGGTATTTATTTCAACTTTTAGTTACCCTCCTCTCTGGCGGACTGATGAGATTGAATTCTGGGGTATTCATTTCAACTTTTAGTTACCCTCCTCTCTGGCGGACTGATGAGATTGAATTCTGGGGTATTTATATTCAACTCTTGTTGGTTTTGGAGATGTTTGATATCTCTGCAGCAGACTGTATTCATGAATATTAGCGGTAGGTACTCCAAACTCGCGAGCGAGCCTAGATTTTACCAAATTTAATCAAATTCACTGCCTGCCCACATCGTAACTATTCAAAAGATTGTAATAAAACTTTTACCACAATAAAGAATGTCCTTTTCTCTTTCGTTTTAATATGGTTTTATTTATTTGATAGTATATGTGATGCTTAATTTGTGTTTAAAAATACCCGAATTTACGTCAAAATGTGATCGATAAAAAAGAACAAACCATGGTCCAAGTCCAAACACCTTTCTGTTTCCAACTTTGAGGAACGGGTAGTCTTGTCAATATATTCGCACTCTCTTGGCGCCCATTTGGTGTGAAGTACACATAACAATAATTACATTACATCATTGCTTTGTCCTTTGTACACTTATACATGCTATATTTTCTATTTCTAGTCTACATCACTTCAATAATTATATTTGTAACAGTAATATTAGGGCCCTGTCTGTTTTATCTAAGAATCTTAACTGTAAAGAGCTCTGAAAAAAAGAAAAGAAAAAAGCCCAAGACGAAAGAAAATACTTCCCAAAGAAAACAAATAGAAAAGAAAAGTAAAACCCAAGGAAGACGCCACATGTAAAAGTATAAAAGACGCCACATGTAAAAGTATAAAAGACGCCACATGTAAAAGTAAAGTATAAAAGTAAAAGCATAATAGATACCAGTACACATAATATATATTCAAACATAAAACAAGGGACAAATCCATTGCTTGTACATTTCTTTGAAACATAATGTTTATTGAAATTTTCTTAAGATCTGTGTTGTTACAGTTTTTTGTACAGAAACAAATGATCAATATGAGGGTGAAGAGCACAGACAAAATTAATAAAAAACAAAACAAAGCAAGAGTGAAGAGAACATACAGTTAAAAAAAAATGAATACAGACCCCCCCCCCCCCTTTCGCACCCTAAAAAATGAATTCCCAAAAAAAGAAAGAGGGTGAAAAACATGTACACACAAAATTGAATAAAAAAAAAAGAAAGAGTGAATAAGACACACACAAAAATAATATATAAAAAACAAAACAAAAAAACTAAGAGTGAATAACACAGACTAAAATGAATTGAAAAAACAAACAAACAACAAAACAACAAACTAAAGACTGGAAAGATGAAAGAAGGCTTTGATCGGAAGCCAAGTAACCACTTTGTTGCAGAATTGCCAGACATTTAAAGTACATAAATGTTTAAACACATACATGAATACAAATACAAATGCCTTTTTATTAGTGCTATATAAGACAAGTATGCAGCACAACAGAGAATGAATTATGATTAGTATAGTATGACATATTCTACATAGAAATGTATTCCGCTTTAAAATGAAATCTGTCCCCAAACAGTAGTAACACAAACCCTAACACCCACTCTAAGATTTTAGAACCAAGCAGTACATAACTAGAAACTAGAAGTAGAAGTAGTTGGAGGAGTATCGTCTTAAAAATAAATGTAAATGTAAAGCCATGCCAACAGTAGTGTTTTGATGTCGCCAACACTGTTCCCCTGATAGTAGGCCTTTTGAGTAAATGCTGACGATCTTGCAGCAATGGAATTGCTACGCCTGGGCTAGTATTCTAAGAGAAATGTGGGTGCCCAGCCACACTCTCTTTCCCCTCTGATCGTTGCATCTTCCAATTGAACTCAGAGTAATGAACTGATCAATAAGTCTGTGGTAGAAGAGGCTTTAGGGGTGAATGAATTCAAAAGAACTTTGGTAGGAATTGAATTTTCCCAGGGTGGCGGCTGATATGGCCTGCTCTTATCAATTTTAACCACTGAGGGTTCTTTTACATGCGCAAAGGCACATGGGACCTCCTAGTTTATCTTCCGTTTCCGATGGGACTAGGCACTCATTTATCCTGCCTACACTGGACCAGGAGGCAGAAAAACCCGAAAAACTTGAATTTTAATTCAAGCCTGCCCAGCCTGGGGACAAAACCCAGACCTTTGGCTTGGTGGTTGAGTGCCCTAACCACTGAGCTATCCGCCCTCCCTCATGTCCCCCTGATATGAGTTATGTAAACAAGTGTTTGTCATTGGATTTATGTGAAAAAAAAAAAATCAGCATGTAGCCAGTCTAATTCAATTAAACAAAGTAAATGATGGTGATGGTCAACATCTTCTGTTGATAAAACTTGAAGACAAATTATGGTTCCTAATACAACCATCTCAAAATGGCTTGACACAGTTTACTTTGTAATCATGATCTCCTATAACTATAACGAGGTCCTAATTCACTAATTGCTGAAAGGTGGCCTATACTATAACTATAACGAGGTCCTAATTGCTGAAAGGTGGCCTATACTATAACTATAACGTGGACTATGCTGGCCGGTCCACGTGTGAGCCACATAAATAACACCACCACGCCACCCCTTAGCTCAATACATTACATCTGCATCTACATCACACACCTAATGTCTGATAACCATACATCATAAGTCATAAGACATGCACAATGTAAAGAGTAACGGCCCGCCTGTCATTGTTTGCCAAATCCCCTACCCCTGCGTCTGCAGTTGTGGAGAGGTCTAGGTGTCGATAAATGTACTATAACCCTCCTTCATCTAGCGGTCTATTTGTAACTAGGGTTATTGTTACATCCCTATCCATATTCCATATCATCCGTGACAACCCTTGAAAGATCCTGCTCTTTGGCTATGATTGCATATAATGATATAATGAGAGTCGGCTATAACGAGGTAGTCATATCGGTCCCAATGACGTTGTTATGAGCGATGTCCGCTGTACACAAATCTACATATATATATATCGGGAACATGTAAGGTACGCTAACAACAAGAATCATGATGGTACTGAAACACAATAGTGGTAGTTGTAGAAATATATGTAATTAACTAAATGCAAAAACAAATCAAACAAAACTTAAGCACGAACACCAAACCATTGGGAAAGGAATAAGAATAAGAATATCACACACTACAGGATAACAACTACTACACTTTTAAGTGTAAACATATTGTTAGCCATCAGCAGGTCCATAAAAAAATCTGAGGCAAGAAGAAATACAACTATAGAATATTGTATAAATTCAACATTTGATTAATTCGATTGATCTGAAAATATACATGTCTACTAAGACCAGTGATCTCATGGAAGTACATAAAGAAAACAAATTAACTAAATTTAATCTTGACATTTGATAGGTTTGGACAAATTTTCTTGAGTAAGTGAGTAAAAATGAGGTTGAGATAAGACGAGCTGATCCTTCAAATTGGAAATAAGTTGCTAGAATCAGACTTGAGGTGTGTAATCATTATTTGGTCTTAAATTTCGTAGCAAATCAAATAACATCGACTGATATCAAATTAATATGGGAGGGCTGAACATCAAATTTTGGGGGAAAAAATGGTGAAGTATTTTGGTTTGCAATGAAAATGAAAGAGGAGAGTATCAACATGAAGATTAAATGCCATGAGTGTAATTCCATTCCAATTATTAAAATACTACAAATACAATTTTTCGGCTTCAGTAGTAAGTAGATGTTAAAACTAGACAAGTAATTGAGAGCTTTTTTTGTTATAAAGCACATAAAGACATGTATTTCATTAGTCAGTTTCCATGTTACAAAAGTACAAAAAATTTAGTTGGACAATGCAGTCAGAACATTTTGGCATCATATACAAAGCAAAAGCAGTCTATCTTGACTGTCACTTCAAAGAAATTGACTTCGTTTGCAACCACCATTCAAGCAGTACGAAGAATAATATGAACACCAGAATCAGTCCAAACAGGTTCACTAAGTTCTCCAACCTGTGGGAGTGAAAGAAATAAAACATGGTAAATCATCATTGCGTTACAAAATTAGGCACAGTGAATTTTTTACTCGAAAAAAAAAAAAAAAAAAAGAGACTTCGGCATATGATTCATATTTTTTCTCTTTTCATCATCTTCTTCATTTTATTCATATTGCTTGTGTACGTGATGAAAATTCATTACTTAACTGTAACCCAATTTGAAACCTATAAACCCTACTAGATAATTACATATGAGTTTCAAGACATACTTATGATAGTTAGGTCTAAACTTTTTTCATGCAAATTTATGCCAATGAGGCCAAATGACCTTGGCCTTCATCTCGGATTGTGACCTAAAATAATTTTTTCAGTGAAAGCTTTCTTCAAAATAACAATGTGGAGTCACTAATGTAACAACAATAACTAAGGCAGCTTATATTTTATTATCATATGGATTCCACTGTAATGAAAAGGAAGAAAGAAAGAGAGAGATAAGATAGCAATACATGTGTTCATGTTCAAAGTCAACAATTTACACATAGCTTCGCCCTTTGGTTAGAATTTCATTGAAGTACTGAATTCACTCGAATATTGGTTGGCAATATGTGGAAAAGATAAAAACCTTGAGGGCAAAAGAGGCTTCTTCAAAAGGTTTCTGCATTTGTCCCGGCCCAAAAGACCCAAGATCCCCTCCCTTCTGTGCTGAGCTGCAGTCTGAGTGCCTAAAAGCTAAGTCGGAAAATGTGTCCTCATCATTCACTATCCTTTGACGATATCCTGGAAATGATATGTCAATCATATAAAGTCTTTTAAATGACGAAAAATTGAAATATATGTGAAAAAGGAAATGAAGAGGGTCATATACCTGATTCAATGTAAATATAATATAATTAATATAAATCAATAAGTGAAATGTTCAAAAAACATTTTTCTACAACATAAAATTAAAATGTATTCTTCACCATCATTATCAGCATGACCTATAACATCATGGCTACAAGGGCAATGCTGCTAATTTTGTTGTAGATGAGTATATTATATAGATGTCTTCTTTCTTGTAGGAAATAAGATGAAACATGAGCATACACAAATACTGCTATTACTATTATTATTAGCTTGCAATGATTTTTATAATATGATAACATTGAAAAAAAAGGGGATGAAAAATGTCTACATGACATATATATTTATACATATCATAATATATATCTCTGCTGCTGCAATTAGAGATTACCCAGTAGCAAGTCTAACGCCTCCTCTTTGGTCCTAGTGATGGATTCCCTCTTCCAGTTTTGTGGTCGGCGTGATTCCCTGTGCTTTACCAGAAGATGTGAACATGTGACTTTGTCTGAGGACATGGTGGCAGCTTCAAGCGGTACCTCCCACTGACTTTCTTTGGTGTATGTGTTCAAATAGTAGTCTCTTCCTGCACGGGCCAGCAAGATGGAAAAGACACACAATAATTCATTTTTATAAATAAACATATATAAACACATATATATATATATATATATATATTCAGTGATACAATAATGGTAAGGTTGATGTCAGAGATGTAAATTGATATTACCACTGATATCAGCCAGTAATTGAGCTCTGATTATACTGAGCTCTTCAGAAAAAAAAAACCCCATGGAAAAATGGACTAAATTTAATTAGTTCTCTCTAATCATGGAATGACACTAAAGTAAAAGATTTGCCTGGATCTGTACGTATTATGTGTATATAGAGTAGAACATGAAAATAACACACTCAGAAATAGTGAGAGCTTGGAAATAGCGAGTAAAATCTAAATCCCTGTTTTTCCCCCTTATAACCTGAGTCAATAAAATTAGCATGAAAGTAGTGTGTATGAAAAAGAGGTCAACTCAAAAATAGCGAGAATTTCCTCCCCCATGCTAGGACTACACAGGGTAAAACTAATGTAGGTTTAGACTAAATACAGTGTATCGATACCACAGAATCTAGATCTAGATCTTGACTACCATAACCCAGCCAGCTATTATAAAAGTAACCTACAGTATCAGAACCATGCTTCAAATAATTTTTTTTATGTCTCCTCAGTATTGCACTTGCATATATACATGAACACACACAGTGTGTACAAACACTCACACACACAACCGTTTAGTCGCTAAAACCTTCCTCCTTTTCCTTGAACCTTGAATTCTTGAATGCAGAAACCTCTTACTCTTAAAAAGAGGACCAGTCTGCAATGAACATATGATTTTGGAAACTATCTACGAATCCCGAGTTGATTGCAGAGGGGGGGATTTGTTCCATAGGAGTGTAGGTAGGCGTTTACATGCGAGTGTGGAATAATTTTTTTCTGACTGTGCCCTCTAGTGAGTCTTTTTGTGTGAGTAATTTGTAGAATGTGTGCAGTTGTTGATTTTGCGTCTTGTTTGCAATGACTCCAAACTCAATCTCTCAGGGAGGTCATCTGATTTTTGTGGTCTTGTGAAAAGTCGCTGAGGATTAGCCGAGCAGCTCATTTGTGGACTTTCTCGAAATTTTTTGCATTTTCTTCTGGTGGGGACCCCAGAAAACACTGTATTCCAAAATTGGTCTGACGTATGTTTTGTAGCATTATAATTATATGTCAGTTGGGCAACCTTTTAAGTTTCTCATGATAAATTCGAGTGATCTACTCGCTTTTTTGCACATTGATGTTACATGTGTGCTCCACATCAGGTTGGTTGAAGTTCCACCCCAAGATATTTTGCAGTCAACTTGCTCTAAAATTTGCAGTATGTATTGCCCTTGAATTGATCAGTTTTTGTTTGAGAATATGATTTTAGTACATTTTGAGGCAATGAATTTCATTTGCCATTTCCGTTCCCATTCTTGTAGTTTTTGTAGGTCTTCATTCAGTATGTCAGTGTATCGTCTTTGTTTCTGATTTCTTTTTAAAGGATGGTATCATTTGCATAGAGTCTTACAGTTGGACCGATGTTTTCAGATAATATGTCATATATGTATGTTAGAAACAAAACGGGTCCTAGGACAGATCCCTGGCGGACCCCTGATGTTATAGTGCTAATTTGTGACTTTTGGCTTCCGATTACAACTTGCTGGGTACAGTTCTCTAAGAAGGCTCAGATCCATCCTGGGCTTTCCCCTCAATTTCCGTGTAAGCATGGATCTTACGGACATAAGGCGCTGATTGGAGACTTTATCGAAAGCCTTTGAGAAATCCAACAAGATCGCATCAGTTTGTCCGCCGTAGTTGATGGTCGTGGTCAGACCATGTGTGATGGAAATTAGCTGGGATTCGCACCCTTTTCTGAATTCATATTATATATATATATTATATGTATATATGATAAATATATATATATATATATATATTATAAAGGCCTAATATATATGTTGATTTCTAGATCATCTGATTTTTCTCAATGTGTTTTGTCACTTCCGGACGCACAATGTGTTCTAAAAGCTTGCGGCATATATATGCATGTTTATGTTAGTGAGATTGGATGGTAGTTTGCAGTATCGCTACGATCACCCTTTTTGGAAATTGGCTTCACCTGGAATGCTTCCAAAACTCGTTATTTTCGAGTTCTGTTTTTATATCTAACATCCAGCAGAGATGGCAAGCATTGTGAGACAAAAGTGTAGATCTGTGTCATGGAATACATTCATGAATTCCTCATGTGGTAATTCTGCCATCATATATATAGATCTACAGTATAGAGCATAATTTTAATTGTAGTGTATTAAATCTAGGAAGTAAGGAAGTGCGCTGTTACACTACATTTATTTACAATTTACAGTCCCTGATAGAACTTGTTTTTTTTACAACTACATTTAATTCATTTATGATTTATACTATAGTCCCTGATAGAACTTGTTGCTTGGCCAAACTGATTGCTTCCACTTTGAAAAACTGAGAATGGCAAATTTCTTGCTCATTTTAGATCCAGATCTTGGTATCTAAATTAATAATTAATAATTAAACTTTTTAGTCTTGTTACCATTTGATCGACTCGTGCGTTTCACCCATCCTTCTGGAAGGTCTGACATGGCGTGGCTTTTATGAAAAATCTACACAACGATAGATATAGAGATCTAGATTTAATTTCTTTAAAGCCACTTAAAATAAAGATCTAACAATGAGTTTAGATAAAGAGAATGCATAGACTTTATCTCTAGAGCTTTTAGGAATTTATTTTTTGGTTGTAAATTGTAATACACGATGGTGCTGAGTGTTGACAAACGACTTTCCCTACCTCTGGCATGGAAGAGATGTTAGAATAGCAAGGAAATCTAGAGTGGCCTCCCTTGGTCTGAGTTGGATGAATGGTCAACGACGATGAGTGCCACGAATTAATTCATTTTCTGTTTCTCTTTTATAAAGTGTTTTTTTTAGCTTGAAAAAGGAGGAAGCCCCAGAAATAGAGGTCTAATAAATTAAGACAGCAATTCAATATTTGTTTGCAGTCTTTGGACCTGAATGGTCACATTGAAACCAGGTAAATTGTCCAGAGATGTGAGATTAAAAATATTTTTAATATATAAAATATTTTACTAGATCTAGATATCTAGATCTAGATCTAGATCTAAGCAGTAAGAAGTAGTAAAGAGATCCTCTCTGGCTTTAGGCTTTTGTCGTTCTTGGCATTCATTATTCATTTCATTTTCTAGCATCATTGTAAATTACCTTCGAGTCTGCTAATTGTACACTTTTGGGGAGCATTTCCATACCGACCGCCACGCAACATTTTTAAACGATACTATGTATATACTGCGCCTAAAAATTTTTACAGACATTTATTTTTTCAATTTGTCATATATTGACAACATTTTTAGACTGGTCTATCTTACCTGTTTTCTATGTTTGGACTTTAAAATTGGGTAGGTCCATACGACTGACAAAATTCTATCGTTTGTGTGTGTCTCGAGAAGACGGTTCAGACGCCACAGATTCAGTGGTAGATCGACTCTCCGCTCCAACGCATCCCCATCTCCAAGACGTCGCTTACGGGAAATCCTTGCGGAACTCTGGCTGGATGTTGAGGGAACAGGCTCAGACATTTTTTTCGATTTTTGGCAGAATAATTCACACCAGACAATTTTAAGGTGGAAAAAGAAAGAGGCTTCGATGTGGATCGTGTGACAGTCGCAAGCCAAAAGAAAGCTACTGCAATCACTCTTTCGATAAATAGATCTAGATCTACGCAACTTTACAATACGTCATTCACGGGATGCACGCATAAATATATTACTCACAGTTTTGACAACTATTAGTAAGCTCTATTTTCATTGGTGCAACAATAATGTCCACAACTAATAATGAAGGGAAACAACTTACTAAAAAATACATATTTTTGGGGTCTTCAATTACATGATTTAATTGGTACATCTATTATGTATTTTAAACATATTTTCTACAGCATAAACATTATAATTGCCTTTACACATATTACAAAACACGTATTTCTTTTTATAGTGCCGTGGCAAATTTTTTTCCACATGAATATTCTAATTAACAAACACTAACTACGGGTCCATACTAAATTTTGCACTATATAAACTGATGGCGAACACTTCATTCCAACAATTCATAGTTCCTATGGATTACGTACAATATATATATATATATATATGTATATTTCTATGCATTACTATATGTGTATAATAATAATATATTCTCTTTCAGCTGGTCTTCCTAATATAATAACTGTCTTTCACATCATACTAATAGATTCCATTCAGTTACAGATTCACGAAGACGCAAGTACTACAAAAGTCAGCCTTAAAGACGGCTGAGAACAAGACAAGAGAATCAAATAGACATACACTAACACACAACATTTTTTTTTTTTTTTAATCGCTCTTTCTTTCTTTTCACCCCCACAAAAACCAAGCCCCAACTTTTTATATTCACCCCATCAAAATAATCCCTCTTTTATTTGTTGGGGTTATTTCCCTTGCGTGGCGGGCCGTATGGAAATTCTTCCCTCTTTTTTTATCTTTATTTTTTTGCCAATTACCCTCTCTTCCCTCTTCTCTTTATCTTTCCTCTCCCCTCCCCGTCCCCTCCTCTGTCTTTATCTCTTTCTCTCTCATTCTCACTGCATTGAAATTTGCGTTCTTTCTCTGCCTTTCAATCTAACACCCACCCACCCATCCATACGCATACAAACGTTCAACAAACAGGAATGTGCAGCGTTTTATCCTTTAGTTAAACCGATAGTCCATCCATTCTTAAGCTGCCGCTTAAGTGAAAGATTTAGACTCAAATCGATCTAATTACTGAAGTGCAAAATAAAAAATATTTCCTACCTGATTATAAACAATTTCAGTCGCAGTAACTTGAATCACAATGTCATCACATCCTATCCTATGTTGCTGTGCAGATGATCATAGACAGATCTAATCTAGATTATAGCTTAGAGATTAGAGACTATAGATCTATAGATTAATAGCTTAGAGATTAGAGACTATAGATCTAGATCTAGAAATAATCTAGTCTAGATCTAGAGATAGATCTAGAATCTAGATTCTAGAGCTAAATTACTAAATTATAAATAAAACAATCATAAAGTCAAAGTAGAATAATAGATCTATCTAGATCTAGATCCAGATCGACATTTTTAATCCCTACGAGACATTCAGTCCTAATTTAGATTCTAGATCTTCTAGAGTCTATATTATATCTAGATCTAGTTTAGATCTTGTTTATATTATTTATCTTATGATTTACATGGCACCATCACAGACACGCCCACTGTGTGCCATGTTGTTGATAATGTATTCGTGTATGCACTGTGATACAGTCCACACCGTTCAACTCTTCGTCGTCTACATAATGACGTCGTACAAACTGATTTTCTAAAGAGTCCCCTTGTCTTGTCGCCATGACATCGCTTCATTCAAACACAACTTCATAAAGTAGAAT